>PVJA010035752.1:0-21608 GCA_004027025.1 Myocastor coypus | reverse complement strand
AAACAAAGGAGCTGAAACAAGAAAAAAATAAATAAATAAAAATTAAAAAAAAAAAAAAGAATGCTCTATTACTAACATACGGGTCATTTTCGTGTGTCACTCTGATGTCCTGCAATCTTGCTGACTTTATTAACTCTATTAAGTTTTTTTAATAAAAAATCTTTTATGTATTTGGTACAGGGTCTCACCATGCAGCTCAGATTTGTAGTGATCCTCCTGTCTCAGCCTCCCCAGTGCTGCGATTACAGATGTGCGCCCCCATACCTGATCTCCATGGCTGGCTCAGTGCACCCAGGATTGGACCAGAGTGAGGCCCTGAACACTCTGTAGATCCTTCCCTAAAAAAAAAAAAAAAAAAAGTAGTAAAAGCCAGAATTTCTGTTTCTTCCTGGTATGACGGAAAAAACAGCATTCAGGTCTACTGATCAGACTGCTGTTAGGTGTGGTTTTCATAAGTGCTAAGGAAGTTTTCAAGTGTTTATTTATTTATTTATTTTTTGTCTTCTTTGAGACAGGGTCTCACTATGCAGTTGAGGCTGGCCTTGAGCTCACTTTTGTAGCCCAGGCTGGTCTCGAACTCGCACCAATCCTCCTGCCTCAGCCTCCCAAGTGCTGGGATTACAGGCGTGAGCCACCACGCCTGGCCTCAAGTGTTTCTTTTATAAAACAATATTCTATTTTGTTAAATGTATTTTCTGGATCAGTTAAGATGATGGTGTAAGATCTTTTCCTGTTTATTCTGTTTGGAATATTATGCAGCTTCTTGCCTTTTAAAGAAAGAAGACAGAAGTCACATGTGTCGTTTCTGTGAACTCAGTTCCCCAGACACAGTTAGCTGCAGAAGAGAGAATACTGCTCCTGTCTGAGCCCTGCGTGTTATTGAACCTTGGCTTAGAGCTGTGTGGGAAAAGGTAGAGAGCAGAGAACGAATAGAAAGGTGTTTGTCAGAGTGCTAGAGACAAAGTGGAGATATTCCTTCCAGAAGAGAAGTTTGGAGAAATTCTAAAGATTGTGGTTCTACTCTAAAAGGGTAGTGAGATTCTTTCAAGATCCTGGAGACTTTCTTTCTTTCTTTCTTTCGTGGTACTGGGGATTGAACTCAGGAGGACCCTGCACTTCCCAGTCACTTATGCTACTGAGCTATCTCCCTGGCCCAAATGTCTATGTAATTCTTCTTCTCCTCCTCCTCCTCTTCCTCCTCCTTCTCCTCCTCCTCCTCCTCCTTCTTCCTCTTCCTCTTCTTTTTTGTAATTCATACTAATTTTTTTCCTGGTGACTTTCTATAAGGCTAGTCTAGGGGGTGTCCACAAGTATTGGAGGTGTTCCTGGGGCGAAAGAAATTCTGGAAACCCCCAAGAGTTGTAAATGCCAGGTCCCTTTGGAGAGCTTTACTTTAATTCTTTCCCAAGGTCATAGAATAATTCAGGAATAAGATCATATTTTTCTCTCTCCAGTTTAGGGTGCTGAAAGGATAAAGCTGATTTGATAGGTGGTCCCTGGGGAGACCCTGCTAAGAATGGCCTCCTCTCCTGTGGAGTTCCCCTGGAAACAGACTCCACCAAGAGATACCAGTGAAAATAGCTTATTTGGCATTTGATCCCAGGAAGCAGCAGGAGGAGATTACAGGCCCGGGACCGAGAAGGGAAGAAAGCCAAATAATGATGTTTCATGGACCAAGTTTTTGCTGGGGGCAGCTGGAGCTTAGTCTAAACCCCACCAGAAGACACTGGAAGAAAGTGTAGACCATGCCTCGTGGAGTTATCCTAGCCAACAGAGGGAGAGATGAGTGTTGACCAGTCAGCTGTTATCAGCACTCCTTATGGGTACTCCCAGAATTCCCTGGAGATGAACCAAGGATACTCCCAGAATTCTTTGCAGGTGAACCAAGGATAGTCCCAGAATTCCAGGCAGGTGAACCAAGGATACTCCCAGAATTCCTTGCAGGTGAAGTAGGTTTCAGTGGCCAGAGAGATTTCAGGCAAAGAGGTGCAGGAGCATGCACATGCAGGTGCTTCCGCACTTAGTCTCTCCGGCTTCATGTAATCTTTCACAGTGTTTTCCTCTCAGGTGGCAGCTCACTATTATAACTGCCTTAATCTGAGTTCAATCCCCAGTTCTGAAAAAAAAAACTGCTTTAAAACAATTGCATAATAAAGGGAGAAAAAGAGTGAAAGAACGACAGAAAGACAGAAAGAAAGAAAGAACTGATGGAATAAGCTACATCCTTACTTCCATGGTCTTGAGACTAATTTATCATCACACACTAGTCTCAGTTCTCAACTTCTGGTTGGAAAACTTTTCCCACAAAGTTCTTTTCCATAGAGATACATCTCATCAACCACAAAATTTACCCCTTTAAGTGCAGTTCGGTCACCTTTAGCATGATATCCCCACCGTGCCGCTGTCTCATTTCACAGCACCTCTGTCCTCCTGCGCCCACCGGCGGTCGCTGTCTTCCCTCTTCTCCCCACCACCCACCTTGACTCCTGCTAATTTACTTACTTTCTGTCTCCATGGAGTTGCCTATTCTGGAAATTTCACAGAGATGGAATCATACAGTGGGCATGGTCTTCGCCTCTGACATTTTTCACTTAGTAAAATACTTCCCACATTCATCGTGCAGCATAGGTCAGTGTTTTGCTCCACTCTGTCTTCATTCCTTTAGGCGAAGGGACTCGCGTGTCTGTCCATTCTGGATGGACACTGTGGCTTCGGAGCTCAGAGCACAATTTCTAGATTAGATGGTGGTTCTATTTTCAACTTTTGGGATACAGCTAAACTTGTTATCCCGAAGCAGTTGTGCTGGTTTACATTCCCAACAGCACCATGTGAGGGTTGCATTCCAACTTCTTCACCCCTGGACTGCTCCTTGTTCTCATTTTGATTACGCCCATCTCTGCAGATACTCACAGCTCATCGCAGCTCTGATTTGCATTTCCCGAGTCGCGGACGAGGCTGAGTAACTTTTCAGGCACTTGTTTTGGTCATCGATTTTGCGCCTCTGGTGCTTGTAAACAAAGGCTCTGAGCCCCAGGTCTGCATGGCAGAAGCAAACTGGGATGTTGCAATGACCCTCAGTGCAGACCAGGCCAGGGGACACGTAGAGGTGTGCCAGTAGGCCCCCTGCTTGGCAGGTGTGTCCCTGTCTATCTTCATCATGTAGCAGGAATATGGTGGGTTTTTCTTTTTTCTTTTTTTGATGAGAGCCAGTTGGCTACACTCATGTAGCACCTCCTTTGGCCCGCACAGAGTACAGACCCCCGACGACCAGGTGGCTTTAGGTCAGTGGGTCAATCATGGGGACAGCTGTCAGGAACACTGCTCCCCTAGCATCCGGGGCCTCCAGCTCAGCAGTAATTCATGTTGCAGGGGAAGAAATGGCTTCGCTAGTGAGGCCCTGGGAATGAGCTGCCATCTGAGAGGGAGACACCGTGCAGGATTCCACCAAGCTGGAGAGACTCTCAGTACCGAAGCACCTGTATGTGCATGCTCCTGCACCTCTTCGCCTGAAGTCTCTCTGGCCACTGAAACCTACTTGGTTCACCTGCAAGGAATTCTGGGAGTATCCTTGGTCCACCTGCAGGGAATTCTGGGAGTATCCTTGGTTCACCCGCAAAGAATACTGCCCTTTGGCTCTTAGGTTCATGCATTCTGCTAAGATGAACCGCCAGACCATGGCTCCTGGGTTAAAGTACAGCGGGGTCTGAACAGTGAGAGCGCTAATCTGCAAGGTAGATGTCACTCCCAAGTGGTGTTCTAGGCATGTATCTGAAGGTCCATTTCAGTCTGGAGGAGGCGGCTTCTGCGTGATGTGGGACTTCATGTCCGTAGTCACCTCCCGTCGCCCATAGAGTGCAAGCCTCTCTCCCTTGACACTGCATTGAAGCTGTCTGCCCTGGCAGGCGTAGCACTCACACCCGTAATCCCAGCGGCACTCACGCCATAATCCCAGCATGGGATCATGAATTAATCACCAACTCTGCAAGCCTGACCCATGACTGCAGGAGGCGCTGGAGGGAGAACTAGACAGGAACCATCATGAGTCTCAATGCGTGGCCTATGGTCTCCGGGCAGAACCACCCTGGTAAAAAGTGAGGGTATTCAAAGGCTGTTCACCGTGGGGCAGCAGGGAAGCAGGGGGAGATGGAAAAAAAGCAAGGGAAGAAGAGGCCAGAAAGCAGATACAGTCCCTAGGCTCAGGCCCCACGAAAGAAAACGTCTGTTTCGATCTCCGGCCTGGCTGCAGTGGCAACAGGTAGTTCCACCTGTTGTCTGTCTTTTGGCTATTTAAAATTAACAATATAATATTTATCTCTAAATGCAATAGCAGTGTGTGATGCTGCCTGCCTTTTACTAGAAGTCAAAGCTTGGTTTCAGGTTAACGTTATGTCTTTCCAACTTAGTTCGTAAGTCTGAGCAAATCCTCTAGTGACACCAACTACTTGTCAGGGTCATCTAAAGATCTTCCAAGATCTGACTTTGTCTGTTTTAGGCCACTGAGGGAGAAAGAAAGGCTCACGGAAGTTCCAAATTGTCCATTTACATCTGCAAAAGGTATTATCCCTGAGGAGCTCCCATAGACTCGGCTGAGGATGGTGTGGCTCTGTAGAGGACTGGATTACTGCTGGTCTAGGGGCCCCATCCTCTACATAGAAAAGCAAGTAGGGGAAGCCTCGCTTGTAGTAATGGCAGGCGGGGCTGTGACTGACGCGGTCTTGTCCTCAGGCTCCAAAGGTTGGGCGATGGGGAGGGGCCTCAGGCTCTGACATACCAGAGATCGTAGGGGCCTGAGGTTTCTCCTGTCCCTGTGGCTTGCATGTGCATTTTAAAACTAAATGAGGTCTGTTTCTTAATGCAGACACAGCCTGAACGTAAGACGTTTCTGACCATTTTCCTTCTTTTTTACTATATCTTTCTAGTTGTGAAATTGTGTCATAATTGGTTCTTTTTTTTTTTTTCTTGTTTCAGAACTTTTGTTGTTTATTCACTCATTTTTATGGCCGGCTCAGCCCGCCCCAAGGGAAGGGCTGGCGCAGCATGTGGTGCCGGGGATCGAACTGCGGTCTCTAAAGCTGCCCAAGCAGGCGCTTTAGACCACTGAGCCAACCCGCCGGGCCCCTGGTTCTTTTTTTGAATTAAAAATTTATTTTTTTACATGTAGTGCAGAATTTCAAAACCAAGCTGGGCGTGGTGGCTCACACCTGTAATCCCAGCACTCGGGAGGCTGAGGCGGGAGGATTGGTGCGAGTTCAAGACCAACCTGGGCTACAAAAGTGAGCTCAAGGCCAGCCTCAACTGCATAGCAAGACCCTGTCTCAAAAAGACAAAAAAAAAAAAAAAAAGAATTTCAAAACCAGAAAAATTTAACAATGGTTATATTACATATTTTCATCATCGGATCAGTTTAGATTAATAGATATCAGTGTATAAGATTGACCAAATAAGTAAACAGTAACGCTTTCAATAAAGATTAATTTTTTTTAACAGTTGACACACTGCACATTGTCCTCACAATAGTTATACAGAGCACAGTGTGTGGGCATGACCCACCTTCCTATTGATGTTGCTAAGGAAAGAAAAAAAAAATTCTTCTCTTTGAATTAAGAGGAAGCAGATGCATACACAGTCTAATGTTCCACAATTGCAGTGGGACACCAGTGAAATTTGCAACGTTGGAGGCTATTGATCTAAGCCTCCTACAGCTCATCTCACCAGTCTAGCTCTGCATTTTATGCCTTGTAATTAAGCTTTTTTGCTGGGTGATCAAGGGCAAGTCAAAGCAAGACCTGCATAACAAAACATTCATCTTTTGTATCTTCCAAGGTCAAATCCCCTCAGGATTAACTTTGGAACCATATATAGTGCTTTGTAGAACTGTTGTCAGTGTCAGCCTTGAGGCCGCCATAATTGGTTCTTCACTGGCCATTGCGTCTTGGTTCTAGGGGGTACACAGGCCACACGCACACGCAGAAAAATATTAAACGGCTCTTTTGCCGTTTTTTGGATCCAAGGTCTTCCAGTGCTTAATGATGCTGCTGTGGTTTGTATCTAGTCCCCCCCCCCCCCCCCGCAAAGCCTCATGTAAATCTTGGGGCTGCCAAGCACGTGGTTTCAGGGGCGGGGCTTTAGGGGGCGTGGCAAAGAGAGGCACGAACTGTTAAACTGACAGCACGAGCTGTCAGAGGTGCCCCCCCCCCCGCAGTCATCCTCTCTTGGAGGTAGAGTGAATCATCCTGGACACGGCAGTGTCCAGCCTCTCCTCCAGACCCTATAAAGCAGGGGCAGCATCTTGAAAACTCCAGTAACTGTGAGCTAAATGAACCTTTCCTCCGCTAAGCTTACGTGTTGGGTATTTGTCCCAGTAACGAGAGAAAAGTAACTAAGACAGACGCACTCCAAAGGAGTAAGAGATTTGGCTATACAATCCCTATGTCTAGAAAACAATAGAAAGTTTAGGGCAGTGGTTCTCAACCTTTCTAATGCCGTGACCCCACAATACAGATGCTCATGTTGTGGTGACCCCAAACCAAAAAATAATTTTGGTGGCTACTTCAAAACTGTAATTTTGCTACAGTTATGATTCGGAATGGCTTTAGGTGACTCCTGTGTTTTGGTTCTTTGACCCCCCCCCGCTGGGGTCGCGACCCACAGGTTGAGAACCAATGGTTTAGGGTGTCCTTATCTTATTTCTAATTGATTCCCCCTCAAGGCACCCACTGTTCCCCTGAGTGGACCACTCCAGAGCAAGAGGATGCTCATTTAGAGAGAGGGGAGACAGAATCCAACTAGCCTATCTACCCTCAAACTGGCATGCAGTTTTTCTCTCCCAAAATCTCATGAACCATGCCCTTACTCTTATTGAATATTTGTAAGTATAAGTTGTCATTGGTCTGGTGATAGCATAACTATTTCACAAACCATAGTGTATATATATATATGGAGGTGAATTGGAAGCAGAGCACCTCCCCTGCCGTGCTGTGAAGGAAATAACCTTTGGAGCTAGGCCAAGGAGACAATTAACTGGAAGGACTTTGCCCTGGGCCCTGGGGCAAAGAGACCTTCAAGACACTTGTGTTCTTTATCTAATTACCAAGGCAACCTTTCTCAGCAGCAGGACTAGGCTATATTAAATCTTTGAAACTCACAGGCTTAATTTATATTTATCGTCTAGCAATCACATTTTACAATGTCGGTAAAAATGCTTAAGGCTGACAAAAATCTCTTTCTTCCTCTTCACCTGTAAGACACCGATGTAAATCATTCCCCCCGTAGCTGCTGTGGAATGTAAACTATTGCAAGCTGCCTCAGACTATTTCTGAAGTAGTGGCTAATTAAGTGGTTCTGAAAAGCTCAGGAAGGATTCCTAGTTTACTAGTGAAGGAAGATAAAAGTGCAGTAGGTGGGAGGAGATCCTTTGGTGGCCAAGAGATAGTTTCCATGGAGCAGAGAGTATCTGCCAAAGAGTATCTGGGGCCATGACCCTGCAGTCATTCTGTTTCCATTGGCCCACACAATCCAAGATCATTCTCCCAAAAGGAATCCACTCTGGTCAACATGCCATCAGCCTTTGGCTTCAACGGGGATTCACCAAAAAGATGCTAGGGAAACCTGTCCTCGAGTGGCAGCTGCTCTAGGAGCATTTACTAGCTGGCAGAGTAACCATTGTTTGTCAGAGTTCCCTAAGGGATAGTTAAAAGCCTGGACAAGGTTACCTAGAGCTTCCCAGTAAAGGTTTTGAAGTCTACAACTTATCTCTTATGCACGTAGGTGATGACTAGACCTTAGGAGAAAAGGTTGGAGATCTTCCCTCACCTTAAATGTGTTTTGGTCCCATAGGTGTGCTGCCTTTGGAGATAGCTCCTTCTGGTGTCATCCAGAAGTCGGTTCTCAGGTTCAGCCTCCCAAAGGAGACCTGCCCTGAACACTAAGCAGGGACATGGCTTATATATGTGCCCTTCTGGACAAGCATAGTTTTTTATTTTTGTTTCCTCTGACCAAGAGACAGGGTATGTGTCCTCTCTAAAATGACTTCCTTATCTTTGGCATTAACATGCTCATTTTCTAAAGGCTTCCCATCGTTGGAACAGTGTAGAGTTTTCTAACTTTACACACCTCTAAAAAGGAAAGTACGAAGAGGTCGAAAATCAGGAGTAAGGTAAGGGCCGGCCGGATATCTCAGTGGACTAAAGCACCTGCTCAGGCAGGCGCAGGGACCAGGGTTTGATAATTTGGTAATTATGACCAGTGCTGTCCCCCATCTCACACAGAAAAAAGGAGGAGCGTCACCTACCGCAGTGGTGGCAAGCCGCCGCAGGGCTGCTTGCATCGTAGGAAACTCTCAAAAGGTTTGCCACCATGGGTAGCAAGGGTAGTATTGTTTTGAGAAACTTTATTTTTTTTAAGTGCATCAGTTATTTAATTAGGTTTGCAGTAAGAAATTTAGTAACTAATTTATGAGGATAAATTCCATTTTTCAGAACAAAAACGAATGGCAGGTATGAGGCACAGCTGTGATTTTTGTTAGAATCTGTGAGTGCGCTGCTTTCTGATTCCTCTTGAGCTGCTCTGAAATCTGGCATCTCTCTTTTTGGTGTCGAAGATCTCGCCCTCCTGGTGTCTGGGTTTCCACAGCTTCTTCCTCTTGAAGTAAACATCAGTGAGGTGCTTAGGGATTTTCACTTTGCTGACATCAATTTTTGTAGAGGTGACAATGACGAATTTCTGGTGTGTTCTTTGTAGAGCAACGTAATTAAGGCCAAGAGGCCCAGTCGAAGTAGCAGCCACTGGCCAGCTGCTTCAGGAAGACCACTCTCTCAGCTCTGTGACGCCCGGTGAGGATGATCAACATGGTGCCAAAGTGATGCTAGCTCAGAGTTTCCTCACATGCTGACTGACGGGTTTCTTACTGTGGCTCAAGAGCTTTTGGGGCACATCTAGGCACTTTTCAAAGCTTAACCACCCGGGGAACCTCCATTCTTGTCTCTAACAGCTGGCTTTGCCATCACAGCAAGAATTTTCTCCTCAACCTTTGACTTAGCAGCTGTGTATTTTCTCTTGTACAAAGCCTTTCTGGGATACATAGCTGATCGGGAGTATCCACCAATTCCCCTGACCAGGACAGGATGTCGGCTGCAGTGGGGCTGCCCCTTCTTGGACTTCTTTCCTTCACCTTACTCTTTTTACCAGTGCCACTGGCAGAAGCCTTCTTGGCTTCAGGTTTCTTCTCTTCAGTGTCTGGCTTCTTTGTTTTTTTTTTTTACTCACCACCTTGCAAGATGGGAGCAAGACACTTTATATGTCTACACAGATACAGTAAAAACGGGGTAATGATCTGTCCTGGTCACTTTTCTCTTGCTGCTGGGACAAGATACCCAATACTCAAAATTAAGGAAAGAAAGGTTTATTTAGCTCACAGGAGGTTTCAGTCCATCCTTGGCTGGCACCTAGGCAGAGCGGCACATGGTAGAGGGCAGCAGCTCATGGTGGCAGGAAAACAGCAAAGAGGTGACTCGCAGGAGGACACTGCTCAGCTGGCCCGAGCCTGGCCTCCCGGCTCCCTCCCGGAGCTGCTAGGACAGTGCTGCTGCCTGAGGCCACTGGGGCTGTGGCACCCTGTGGTGCTGTCCCTGTGGGCGCATACACTTCCTGTGGCTCTCCTACCCCTTATATTCACCCTCAGATCCTCGTCTCAGGAGGAGGATTGGTGACCAATAATGTGTAGGTAAAGGAAGACATAGCACTTTAAAAAAAAATGACTCCCAGAGGGTTTTCATCCTATAATGTTTGAGAGGAAAATGCAGTTAGAGTGTCTGATGCCAGGCTTGCGCTCAGCACCCAGGTGCTCCTGGATGCCGTGCACATGGAAGTGATTTGTGTGCACCCCTTTGAACGATTAGGCTTTACCCATTTGGTTTTATTGAGCGTTCAGTTCTTTAGGATACTGAAGGAAATGGAAGACGTGGCTCTTGTCCCCTATTGAAATAGAAAATCTGCATAAGATTTATGTAGGTTTGGGACACACAGAGCGATATTCATTTTGGGGGACCAAACGTGCGCATGACACAGCCTGATCATTTTTGACCATTCCCTCCCTCCTCTGCGTAGCAACTGCCCATCTGTGTTATCTCCCATCTCCGAAAATTCTGCCTTTTTTTCCCCCCCAGCTTTATTTTATTTTATTTTGTTTATTTCATTGTGGCCAGCTCATGGCGAGTGGTGTTAGGTGTCCAACCGAGGTCCTGCACACTTAACCTAAGCTTGCCTAAACAGGCGCTTTAGACTGCTGAGCTATCTTGCCAGCCCTCCTAGCTTTATTTTGCTATTTATTTTTTAGGTTTCTTTTTTATTTGAGAGAGAGAGAGAGAGAGAGAGAGAGAGAGAGAGAGACAGAGACAGAGACAGACAGAGACAGAGACAAAGAACCAAAAACAAACAACAAGAACAAAGCAATGAGCCCCGCAGGATGGCTCAGTGGTCTAAAGCGCCTGCTTAGGAAAGCTTAGGCGGCTGCAGGGATCGCGGTTCGATCCCCGGCACCACATGCTGCGCCAGCCCTGCCCTCAGGGCAGGCTGAGCCGGCCATAAAAAAGCAAAAGTGGCTCAGAATTTCAAAGCGAGAGGAGGAAATTAACAACAGTTGTTATCTTGCATATTGTGAGTATCCCATTCTTGCTCAGGTCACAAGACACACGCAAGCAAGGCTGATTCAACAGTGAAGCGCGGACTCTTTCTTCCCGTGAACCTTCATTTTGGGCGTCTCAGATAAGAGAAACCCTGCAGTGTGTGACTGTCTGCGCCCGCCTCACTTCGCTTGGCACTGTGCTCTCTCACCTACAGATCAAGCTGCTGAGGTCAGCGATGCAGTGATCCAGGGCAGCTGTTGAAAGAGTGGGATTTGGGGGTCAAAGACAACTGGAGCTGGCCAAATAGCTCAGCGGATTAAAGCACCTGCAAGCAGGCAAAGGGGTCTGGAGTTTGATCCCCAGGCCTGCTGTGCCGGCCCCATGCCTGGGGCTCACTGAGATGGCAATTGAGACTGGGCGTGGTGGTGCACACCTGTAATCCCAGCTCTTGGGAGGCTGTAAACAGGCGGATCACTATCAGTCTGACCTAGCAGTGAGACCCTGAACACCCTGTAGACCCTTCCCCCCACAAAAAAAGGCAATTGGACCCTGGCCCTACACCCACCCTCTCTTGGGCATTTGAAAGGAGCATAAGCAGGGAAGCTGGGCACCGCCTGGCACTAGCTTAATCATTCCCAAGTCCTTCCAGGGCAAGGATCTTGTGTTTTTCTTTCCTTTCTTTCTTTCTTTCTTTCTTTTTGTCTTTTTGAGACAGGGTCTCGCTGTACAGTTCAGCCTGGCCTCCAACTCGCACCGATCCTCCCGCCTCAGCCTCCCAAGTGCTGAAATTACAGGCATGTGCCACCACGCCCGTGTGTGTTTTTCTTTGTACTGTGTAGAGAGGACAGCAGAGCGTTGGAGCTGCGGGCATAAACATGAACCAAACTAGCCCAGTATGACTTTGGGGGAAGCCTTTTAGAGCTGTGGTTTTGAGTTATAAAAAATGAATTTAATAATCTTCACCATTTCTAGGCATGGCGGTACATGCCTGGAATCCCAGCACTTGGGAGGCTGAGGCAGGAGGACTGCTACAGCTCTGGGGCCAGGATGGGCTACACGGTGCCCTCAAGGCAGCCTGAACTAAGAGTGAGATCCTGTTTCAAAAAGAGAATGCCCCCCAAAACCAAACCAAAACAACAACAAGAAAACCTCTGTCACTGCACGTTTGCTGTCCCAGGGACATATGCGAAGGGCTTCATGACTAGGTTATCTCGATCACATGATGGCTTTAAGAAACCACTGTCCCTGGTGGATAAAATGACCCTGCATCTAGAAAGGGGTGGGTTAAAACTCTAGCCTGAGTTGGGCACAGTGCTACATGCCAGTAATCTCTGCATTCTCGCAGTCCAGGGCGGAAGAGTCCTAAGTTCAAGCCTGACCTGAGGAACTTAGCAACTTAACAAGGCCCTGTTTCAAAATAAAGCGTGAAAAAGGTGGGTAATTTGCTCAGGAAGCAAGCCCTGGGTTTAACTCTCAGTGCTGATAAAAAGGGAAAAAAGTTAACACGATTATGATATGCGTGGATTTCATCAAAGCACTTCACTTCTCCGTAGCTTTGCACAATTCAGGGTTTAGTAATGTGCAACACTACCCACTGAGCCACCCTCTGGGGCCTTTGAGCATTTAGCAGCGGCTATTTTCTATTTAGCCACTAGAGGTCAGCATAACCCCAATATTGAATTTTTCCTCCTCCAGGCCGGAAGCCCATGTTTGTCAAATGTATGCTGGGAAGCTTTTAAAGAGCTTGGCACGTATATTAACTGCTCTAATGCCTCTAAGATTCTATAGAGGTGGCACTTGTAGCTTTTTATAGGTGAGAAGCTGGCAGAGGGCGTGGGCTGGGCCCTGTATCACACTTCTACCTGGTGGTGAGCTTGGGCCTGATTGGGTTCAGAGCCAGCTGATTCAGTTCAGGCCTAAGGTCTGGGAAGTGCTAGATCCTCTGTGCCTTCTCCAGGGCATTGAACAGGCCTTTGGGACTGTTGCAACAGAGAGAGCGAAGCTTTGCTTCCCTGCCTGAGGCTGTTTGCAGGTCACAAAGACCTGGGTTCCAGTCGTGATTTTCTGAGCAGCTTTTCATAGCTTGGGGCTTTACAAGGGGAACAACACAATACATGTATTTTATAACATTATTTTATAATGAATCACCCAAAGAGTCATATACAAAGAGTGCAGGAAATCTGTGCGCACACTAAAGACCCAAGACTCCAGACTGAGGGCCTGGACCCTAATATGCTAAAGACCTAGAGCCCCTAACAGTGGCCCCTATGAGTCCAGCCGGAGGCCTGGAGCCCAGGACAAGGTCTCATCCGGGCCCACTTCACAGACCTGTGCTGGGAAGGCCCAAAGATCAGGGGTGGAAGCCTGTGCCAGAGGGATGGAGGCTCTGTGCCAGCAGCCGAGGGATCTGCACTGGAGCCAGGAAGCGACGCTCAAGGTGAGGACCGGAGCTCCCCTGAAAGGCACCACAGCCGTCCTCAGCGACAGCGAGGTCCTGAGCTGCTCCAGTGAGCCGAGTTCCCCTCAGGAAAGCCAACGCGACCAGTTTCTCCAGGAGGCTGAGCAGGCACCACCTGCCCCTCTGGAGCTGGGAAGCAATGCCCAGGATGAGGACCAGAGCCCACAAAGTGGTCCACAGCCATCCTCAGGGACAGCCGGGTCCTGAGCTCCTCCTCCCCCTCCTCGCAGAACAACCAAGGCCACCAGGAAAGCCAGCCCAGGCAGGTCCTCCAAGGGAACCCACAGCTCCCGACAGCACCAGGAGTTTCCCCAAAGGCCTCCCGCTCTTGTGCGGCTGGCAGCAGCCCTCCGCTGGGCCTCCCATGCCAGCGCCATGCTGGTTCCATTCAGGCCGGCCAGCATCGGCCACCACCGCAGACGCACACTACCGGCTCAGCTCCTCCTTTGTAAGATGGGGTGTCTTCTCCACGGGGGACCCTGCAACCCGCCAACTCTTCTGCTGCCTTTGCAGTGTGAATCCCTGCAATCTGGGGATGTGCCTCCTTGATTGCTGTGCTATTTCTGAGGCTCAGACGGCCCCTGGCAGTGCTCGGGGCGTGTTTGCTAGCAGCGGCCTGGCCCTGTGCGGCATGCCCCTCAAAGTGTCCTCCTTACGTCTTCATGCAAAGTGGAGCTTAGTCTGTTTTCTGGTGCTACGAGAAAATACCCAGGGTGGGAAATTTAGAAGAATCAAGGGTTATTTAGCTCATGGCTCTGTAGGCTGCAGCCACACCTGCAAGGGCGTGGCTCTAGCACCTTCTTCTTTTTTGAGCCGGCTCAGGGTGCCTTAAAGGTGGGTGTGGGGATCGAACTGCCATCCCCTGTGCCTGACTGGGATTGCTCGTGCAGGCACTTAAACCACTGAGCTAACCCGAAAGCCCCCTCTAGAACCATCTGAAGCCCTCCTTGTGGCATTGGAACATGGTGGGGACCTCGGCGGTGAGCCAGAGCCAGACGCCCCAGGGAGCCTTCCAGGTCGACCACTAGGGGGCTCCCAGGAAAGGAACGGAGAAAAAGAGCCCCGGGGAGCGGCGAGGGTGACGGGCGCAGAAGCACAAGGACCCCACTCAACTGTGCCAGGGTGCTGGAGTGGCTCAGCCCGAGATGTCCCCGTCGCCTCAGGTGGTGACAGGTGGGATTCTTGGAGGCAGCGGGGTCAAGGGCGTGCGACGCTGGGATTAAAGGTGCCCATCTAGGGTGTGAGAATCTCCACCCTCAGGCTAGATGAGGCATAAGAGGCCGAGCCAGGCTGCTGCTGCGGCCCCCTGGTCCCTTGCCGTGTTCTGCCTGCTACTCTGCTACTGGCGGCCGTCTGCCTGCCCCGCCATCACCATGCCAGATTTTACTTACCCTTTCAGGTGCTTTGACTTCGGATGTTAGGGGTCTAAGTTAGTTTTCTCTCATCGCTGGGACAAAATATCGGACACCCAAAACGAAGGAAGACAAGGTTTCTTTAGCTCGCACTTAGTAGAGGTTTCAGTCCATACTTGGCTGGCTCCCAGGCAGAGTGGCATGGGGCAGAGGGCAGCCGTTCCTGGCAGTGGAAAACAGCAAAGAGCAAAGGGAGGGGCGACGGCTGTGGCAGCCAGCTGGCCTCTCTCCACTCCTTACGTCCATATGCAGATTATTTTCCTAGGGTGGGAGTAGCCCTCACACCCATAATCCCAGCACCCGGTCATTAATGAATCACCAACTCTTGAAGCCTGCCCCTGACTTTAGGAGGCTTTGGGCGGACAACTAGACATAAACCATGACTTCAGGCATCTCGTTTCCGCTGCACCAAAGGTAGCCAAAATAGAGAGCAGAGTCCCGGGGGTCTGTGCCTGCCTGCAGGGGGCTCAGGGCTGGGGAGCGCGTCACGCTCCTGGGCAGACACCAGCAGCCAGCTTGGTCTTCGTGTCTTCCCAGGGCCAGGGGCTACCCGCTAGTGGGCGTGTGAAGGCGCATTTCCGGGCCCCGTGCACCCGGCTTCCCTGCACAAGCGCTGCTAATACCGCGTAGCAGTGCTGCATAAGGGGAGTGCCAGGAACAGCGGCTGCTGTTCTACCTGTCTCTGCTGCCCCGGGGGAAGCACAGCCGGTCGGCCTAACTCAGACCTGACCAGTTGAGGGCGCTCCTTCCTCCTCAGCCACCCTGCCTTTGGGGAGTGGAGAGGTGGACACAGCAGAAGGTGCACACAGCAGAAGGGCACCTTGAACACAGACTGTAGCTGGGAGGTTTAATGGTGCCCTGTTTTCCTTTGATCCAGCAGAGAGAGAGAGAGAGAGAGAGAGAGAGAGACAGAGAGACAGAGAGAGAGACAGAGAGAGAGACAGAGAAACAGACAGAGACAGAGACAGGGAGACAGAGACAGAGACAGAGGCACAGAGGCAGAGAGACAGAGACAGAGAGAGACAGAGAGGGACAGAGAGACAGAGACAGAGAGGCAGAGAGAGACAGAGAGTGACAGAGACAGAGAAAGAGACAGGCAGAGACAGAGTCAGAGAGACAGACAGAGAGACAGAGGCAGAGACAGAGACAGACAGAGACACAGGCAGAGACAGAGACAGAGGCAGAGAGAGATGGACACAGAGACAGAGACAGAGGCAGAGAGACAGAGTGACAGAGAGACTGAGACAGAGAGACAGAGACAGACAGGGAGACAGAGACAGACGCAGAGAGGCAGAGAGACAGAGACAGGGAGACAGACAGAGAGGGACAGAGAGACAGGGAAACAGACAGAGACAGAGAGAGACAGAGAGGGACAGAGAGACAGAGACAGAAAGAGGCAGAGAGAGACAGAGAGTGACAGAGAGAGACAGAGAGACAGGCAGAGACAGAGTGAGAGAGACAGAGAGACAGAGGCAGAGACAGACAGAGACACAGGCAGAGACAGAGACAGAGGCAGAGAGACACAGAAACAGAGACAGAGAGACAGAGGCAGAGAGACAGAGACAGAGAGACAGAGTGACAGAGAGACAGAGACAGAAAGAGACTGAAGCAGAGACAGAGTGACAGAGACAAACAGAGAGACTGAGACAGAGACAGAGACAGAGAGAGAGACAGGGAGACAGAGAGAGAGAGGCAGAGAGAGACAGAGACAGAGAGACAGAGGCAGAGACAGAGGCAGACAGAGAGAGACAGAGAGACAGAGACAGGGAGACAGACAGAGAGGGACAGAGGGAAACAGAGAGACAGAGACAGAGAGAGACAGAGAGGGACAGAGAGACAGAGACAGAAAGAGGCAGAGAGAGACAGAGAGTGACAGAGAGAGACAGAAAGAGACAGGCAGAGACAGAGTGAGAGAGACAGACAGAGAGACAGAGGCAGAGACAGAGGCAGAGACAGAGACAGACAGAGACACAGGCAGAGACAGAGACAGAGGCAGAGAGACACAGAAACAGAGACAGAGAGACAGAGGCAGAGAGACAGACAGAGAGAGACAGAGACAGAGTGACAGAGAGACAGAGACAGAAAGACTGAAGCAGAGACAGAGTGACAGAGACAAACAGAGAGACTGAGACAGAGACAGAGAGAGAGACAGGGAGACAGAGAGAGAGGCAGAGAGAGACAGAGACAGAGAGACAGAGAGTGACAGAGACAGAGACAGAGAGACAGAGGCAGAGACAGAGGCAGACAGAGAGAGACAGAGAAAGAGAGACAGAGACAGAGAGAGACAGAGACAGAGAGAGAGACAGAGAGAGAATGAGAGAGTAATCCCTTGAACAAGGACTGCAAATTCCCATCACCCCAGATGAGCTTGGTTCCCTAGGCACAGATCCTAAGAGAGGAGCCTGGGGGTTGTCAGGAAGTATGCTCTGGAGGAGGAGAGCGAGGCAACTGGGATAAAATAGACCACAAAGCTAAGCGCATGCCTGGAAACGCGTGCGCAGCACAGCTGATCCCGTTTTAAGGCCAAGGGCCTGGCTTCATGGCACTGGGTCTTCGCTTAAATTCTGACCTCCAGAGGGCTGGGACTGCAGTCTCTTGGGAAAGGTGGCCCCTTCCCGGGCAAGGACAGTGTAGTGGCTTGGTGGCGAAGCATCATAAGCTGCGTGGCTTAGGCCACGGAAGTGTATCGTCTTGGTCCCAAGGCCGGGAGCCTTGGATCAAGGCAGGTTCCTTCGGGTGCCTTGGAGGGAGTCCGCTTCATGCCTCTGGCTTCTGGCCTTTTGCCAGCGAGGCCTGGCATTTCCGATCCCTGTATCTGTCTTCAGCTGACATGTCCTAGGGGGGCCTCTGGCCCAATTTCCTCTTTTGATGAATGCAGTGGGTGGACTGGATTAGACGCCTGATGACTTCATTAATTACACCTGATAGAGGCTCGATCTCCACAAAAGGTCGCCTTGTAAGACACCGAAGCAATGACTTCGGTATGTGGATGTGGGAAGCTGGAACCGTCCAGCCCACCCCAAGCAGGGCTGCCGAGAAGAGACGGCTGTGAACCCCTCGTGGCAGCTGGGGCGGAGGTCCCGGCTGGGGGGCAGCATCTGGGTGATGCTCAGAGTGGGACCCCCGGGGCAGCAGAGGTAGGATCTCAGGGGGGCCGCTCGGACGGCCAACCGCAGAAGCTCTGGGGGGCGGTTCCCTTCCGTCTGTGCGCGCCAGGGGATCTTCCCCACCCCACTGGCCGACTCACATGCCAGTGTTCCCTGGAAACATCCTCGCAGACACGGCTGGAAGCGACACTTTACCAGACCTATAGGCATTTCTGGTGGCTCTGCCCCCCCCCCCTTACAACAGTCGACAGGGTCATCATGGCGCATTCAGCACGGCGTGGGGACCCAAAACCAATGACCCGGGCCCCTCGACTGACCTCCATCTTCCTCCGCTTGGCTAACTCCAACTTCCTCTCGTGTTTTGCATGTATTGAGCCTTCTCCAATCAGCGCCTGTCACGTCACCGCCCCACCCATACAAACCCCACCCCCTGCCAGCCCGATAAATTCTTTGCCTGCCTGCCTCTTCCGGGCGGGTCTTTGCCTCTCTTTGGCCGCCCTCCTGCACTGATCGGCCAAGGATTTTTCTACTCCCCTGCTTCTCATTCACACCAGGGAAAGGAAACTTACAGTTTCCAAGTCCAGTCCATCAGGGTAGCCCATCAAATGAACCATCTCAGTACCCTTCTGCGCTCCTAAGAACCCACCTGCCTGTTCTGAGGGCCTTAGACTTCAGCTCCCTGGGCGGGGGAGACTGGCGACTGGAGGACAAATCCCATTCCAGAGGGCAATGTCATTGGAGAGCATCGCTGGGAACTCCTGCTACTTGGCACCCAGCCCACCCTTCAGGGCCCTCTGTGTTTTTGGCTCCTTAAAAGATGGGTGGGTTTGACAGATGGCAGGGTAGACCAGATGGCCGTGAACAAGGCTTGGGCAGAGGGCACACATGGCGCCGGCCCTCTCAGTGACCATCAGTCTCATGGCAGCTCCTAGTGCCCTTGCCGGACCCGGTGTGCAGCCACGCAGACCTGACGCTGCACAGGCGTAACAGCAAACATTCAGGTCGTATCTGTTGGAGGTCAGCTCCTCATTGCTCTTGGTCATATGAGCTAACAGCAGCCTCGGGGGGGGGGGCTCTGTGTCATTGTCCCCCCACCTTACCATAGGGGAATTTGAGGTGCAAAAGTCCGAGTCTTCGGTCTAAAGTGACATGACAGGCAAGTGGGGGAGCTAGGATTTGAATCTGGGCCAGCTGGTGCTAAGTGAGGCAGGCCTACAGCTTCCACCTGTGTGACCTTCCCAGAGAGCTATGGGAACAGAGAGGCTCGACGCTGACCACACAGTGGCTTGTCCCCCAGCCAGCTCTATTCCTGTCCCAGAGCCCTTTCTTGATATTGAAAAAGCATCAAGTCTTACCTAGCCTGTATGGTGGTTTTTTTCCCTTGGCTTTTGATCTTAAAAAAATGCAGAATTGGCTTCCATTCATTGTGCTGTGGTTTGAAGGTGACAACTTTTTTCCTTAGGCAGTGAGTGGGTGACTCATATTTAGTTGCCTGGGGGATAGGGGTGGGGACGTAGGGTGCAGAGTAACACGCATGATTCCACTTGTGTGAGACACCTAAAATAGTCAAGTTCAGAGAATGGAATGGTGGTTGCTAGGAATTGGGGGCAGAGAGAAATGGGGAGTTTTGCTCATCAAAGTGCATAACATTCCAGTCAAGCACCACAAAAAAGCTTCAGCAATCTTCTGCATGACATGGTACCTATTGTCAACAATAACTGATGCTTAAAATGTTGAGAAGAGGTATAAGGGCTTGGTGACATGGGTCTACAGACCCAGGGTTCTGGGAAGCTGAAGCAGGGAGGTTGCAAGTTGTCATGGTTTGGGGTTTGTGCAAGGAGAACAATATAATACAGGACACATTTTATAGTATTAATTTATAAGGTGTCACCCAAAAATCATACACTACAAGTGCAGGAAATCTATCCACATACTAAATAATAAAGAGTCCAGCCGAGGACCTGGATCCTGATCACCCACATGGGTTCAGCTGAAGACCTAGAGCTCACAGCAGGGCCTCCCACAGGTCCAGCCGGAGGCCTGGAGCCCACGGTGATGTCTCACGCAGGCCCGCTTCATAGTCCTACACTGGGAAAGCCCAAAGGTCAGTGGTGGAAGCTAGGAAGCCCGTGCCAGTGGGATGAAGGGTTGGTGCCAGTGGCTGAGGAATCTGAGCTGGAACCGGGAAGCAACACTCTAGCAAGCACCGGAGCTCCCCCAACAAGTACCACAGCCATCCCCAGCAATAGTGAGGTTCCGAGCTCCTCCAGCAATGAGGACAGCTGAGTTCCCATCAGGAAACCCAATGCAGCAAGCTTCTTCATGAGGCTGAGCAGAGCACCCTCTTCCCCTCTGGAACCAGGAAGTGATGATCAAGATGAGAAGCCAAGCTCCTCTGAAGTTCATCAGGAAAGCTGGCATGCCAAGGCCTTCCAGCAGAACAGCCCGAGAGAACCAGCAGCTTCCCACAGCTCCAGCAGCCTCTCGGAACAGCCTCCCTAACAGCCCCTCACCGGCTCCTCCAGTTCTGCCTCTCATGCTGCTGGCACCGGCCCTCAGGTGGGCCTCTGCACCAGCACCACGATACTTTAATTCAACTGGCTGTAAGAAGCTAACCACCAAGCAGTCCACTGCATAAGTTCAAGCCCAGCTTGGCCAACTTAGCAACACAGGCAGCTCCTGCGTCAAAATAAAGAATAAAACGGGCTGAGACTGTATTCAGTGCGAAGATCCTGAATTCAGTCCCCAGGACCACAGAACACAAAGCTTTTTTGGCGCATGCCAAGGTAAAAGGGTCCAATCAGTAAAGAGAGCCACAGGCCGATCTCCCTAATGAACGTAGATTAGATGCAAAGGTTCTCACTGACACACGGGCAAGCAGAATGCAAAATGTTATCAAGAAAATTAAGCCGGGCGTGGTGGCGCACGCCTGTAATCCCAGCACTCGGGAGGCTGAGGCAGGAGGATTGGTGCGAGTTCGAGACCAGCCTGGGCTACAAAAGTGAGTCCAAGGTGAGCCTCAACTGCACAGCGAGACCCTGTCTCAAAAAGACAAACAAAAAAAAGAAAATTATACACCATGACCAAGTGGGATTCATCCTGGGGATGCAGAGATGGTTCAACATATGCAGATCAATAAATGTAATATACCATATAAACAGATCATCTCAGGAGATGTGGAGAAAGCTTTTGACGAAGTGCAACACCCACTCATGATAAAGTCATAGAAATCTGAATAGATGGTCTTTATCTTAACCTGATAAATGCCATCTATGACAAAGCAGTAGCCAACATACTAAATGGACAAAAACTGAGAGCTTTCACTCTAAAATCAGGAACGAGACAAGGATGTCTCTGTCAACATTTTTTTTTTAGGTATTAAGTACAGGGTCTTCAGGGTCTCCTGTTATCAGCCGCATACATCACCATGTTTAGTTTCAATTGCTGTCTCAGTGGGCCCTGGGGGCAGGGCCCGCATGGCAAACCAGGGATCAAACCCTGGCTGCTGCGCTCTGCCTAAGCAAGTGCTTTAGTCTGCTGAGCTATCTGGCTGGCCTTTTGATCACTCGTACTCAGTGTTGTTCTGGAAACATTTGTCAGAGCGATTAGACAAGAGAAAGACATAAAAGGAATAAGCGTAGGGAAGGAAGAATTTAAGTTATCATTACTTTTGGGTGACATAAGACTTTATATAGAAGACCACAAAAAGTTTTAGATGTAGTAATCAAATTCAGTTGTATAGCTGGATACAAAGTCAACAGTCAAAAATCAATAACCTTTCTGTATGTGAAGAACAAACTCTCTGAGGGAGAAATTAGGAACACGACACATTTCACAATAGTAGTCCCCCAGAATGAAATACCTAGGAATCAATCTAATGGAGGAGGTAAAAGACCTTTACACTGAAAACTACAGAACTCTGAAGAAAGAAATCAAGGAAGCTATCAGAAGATGGAAAGATACCTCTTATTCTTGGGCAGTGAAAGCATAAGAAAAAATGGTGAAAAAA
>PVJA010035751.1:0-21644 GCA_004027025.1 Myocastor coypus | reverse complement strand
GGGAGAGACAGGGGGAGGGGGGAAGGGTGAGATGGAGTCGGAGAGAGAGATAGAGAATTGCCTGGGTTTACTTTTCAATCCGTGGTAAGTTTGGTGCTTTTGCTGCAATATCTGAGAGTGCTAGGCTGTGGTTCTTTATCTGACACTGGGGTGCGGTCCACCCTGTATTCCCAATTCCTTTACACAGGAAACCTCTATAGTGCCCTGGTAGCATGATACCCCTCCACAGTTTGCTATGTGCACTGTCCTTGTCAATAATTAAAAAGTATTCAATGTTCTGGCAAAAGAAATTCTGGCTCAATAAATTTGATTTTTTTTTTTTTCCTTATTGATATTCTTCATACAAAGAGCTAGACAACTGCTGACTTTTGCTCCCTCATCATGGCTTCAGTGCCATCCCAGTGTGTGTCAGAGATGCCATGTGCAGAGGCGTTGGCTTACTTGAGGACTTTAGGGAATTGGATAGTGTAATTATGGGGTGGATCTGCTGTAGAACACGCATCCACTCCTGTGTCTAGCTCCGTGTGTCATTTCTGCTTACTTATTGACCTCTTTATAATTACATCGTACGTTTTTTCCTTTACATCATTTCCGTCTACTCACTGCGCTGATACTTTGAAATCTTCAACACAGCAGGAAGGCATTTGCTCAGCTAAGAGGAAGGAGGCTTTCAAATCAGCAGTGTGGAGACCTCAGTACTCCACCAGGACTTTAGAGGCTCCAGGGTTTCTGCCTCCATCAAGAGTTGGGGAGGCTGGGACCCACGAAGACAAATGGGAGACCCCTGATTTGTCACATGAGCAGTGTGAAGGCTGCTCCCTGCGTGGTCGGTGGTCTCTCATGCATACATAAAAGATGACATCCAAAAGACAATAGCTGCATGCAAACAAGCATTGCAAATTTGCATCCTCATCAGTTTAAGTAAGTGTATATCCTCTGGTAAAGCAGAGCTGAGATTTAGGTGGGAATTTAGCACTGTGCCCTGTAGAGTGAAGCCTGAGTTCAAAGTCTGCAAATCTTTTCTGTTAACAGAAGCAGTTTTGTTTTGGATCATTCACTTAACATTAAAATGTGTACATCTTTGATTCCTTTTCTCTGCCACCCTGTGGACTTTACATAAAATTGCAGTAGTTAAGTGTTGACTTAAATATCACAGCTAAGGTTTACATTTTTTGGAACTATCTCATTTGAAATTTTCCGAAAGACTGAGCCACGGTAATAATAAATTTTTTTTAAACTTCACTATAGGATAACAATGAAAATCTCAAGAACAAATGGATCTCTTTTAAAGGTTTTCTTTTCCTTATGTCCATTTCTATGTAATTTCTACAGGCACACTTTGTGCCCATTTCTACCTTCGTACAAGAGTTTTGGTCAAGACTCTAATCGATTTGGATTTTTAAATTTTACGTACAAAACTTTAAAATACAGGAAAGCTAAAGGGTATATCCTCCATCTAAATTCCACCAGTAACAGCTTTCTTTACTTGCTTTGTCCCTTATCATCTGCATGCCTATCCTAATCTTGATTTTAAGGTGAATTTTAAATGAAGTTATAAATGTTCCCATATGTGATTTTCACCAAAAGTTTAGTATGTGTAGTAATTATTTTTATTTTGAATCAAAATTTACGTAGACTGGAAAGCAGAAATGTTGAGCACCGCTTGATGAGTTTTGATCCCTGTAACCTCCTATAGGTCATAGAATGTTAGCGTTGCCCTAGAAAACTTTGCTCATCCTTGTCACAGGTAATCTCTACATCCAGCCACCAGCAGTGCTCACTGTTCTGATTTGGTCCATAGACTGATTTGTCCCTCCTATCATGGAATCCCACAGCACAAGCTCTTTCATAAGAGAAAGTCTGTCTGTCTCTCTGTCTGTCTATATATATATATATATATATATATATATATATGTTATTGGTTAAGGAAACACTGACTTAGAATCGCTACTCATTAAATAATAACAACATGCACATAGCCAAAAGGAAGTGTCTACCTGTAGATGAATGGATAAACTGGGGTGTCCACATAAAGGGATATTATTTAGTCATAAAAGTGTTGAAGTTCTGATAAATGTTACAACCATAGATTAATACTGAAAACACTGTGCTAAATAAAATAATCCAGACACAAAAGATGACATTATATAAGGTTGTTATATGATTTCACTTATGTGAAGGATTTAAATAGACAACTTCATAGAGATGGAAAATAGGATGGGAGTTACTAGGGGTGGGAGATGGTAGCTTCTGTTTGGGGGGCTGATGAAAGAATTTTGCAAATAAGAAGAGGTGATGGTTACATAACACTGTAAATATTTAATGCTGTGCAGTTGTACTTTAAAGGTGGTTAAACTCGGTGTGGCGGCATATGGCTATAGTTCCAACACTTGGAGGCCGAGGCAGGCTTGCTGTGAGTTCAAGGCCAGCGTCTACTACATAGTGAGACCCTGCCTCAGAAAAAAAAAAAAAAGATGAAAACAGTAACTTTCATGTTATGTGTATTTTCCCACAACAACTAAAAAATTAAATGCCATTCTTTTGTGATTAGGTTAGTTGGAATTCCGTATTTATGTCAATTTCCAACATGTATCAACTCCCCAAAATGAATATAACCAGTAGGTATTGCAAACATGTACTAATAAAAATAAAATTTACAAAATACAACCGCTAGTCTTTCAGGGAGCTGTGAGTAGCAGTCGTCCAGCCTTTCCACGTGGCCCGCTCGTGCTGCATGCTTGATTGCTATAAGATGATGCTTCTTAAAGGGCCAAGGTAAGAACCGGTAGGTACAGTCAGGAGCTGACCAAGGAGACAGCATGGTGTAAATTGCAGAGGTGGCCGGAAATATCACAAGACAAGATGTTGCGATTATTGTCCCTGCTTGGGACTCTGTAACCCTCAAAAGTCACAGGGGAGGGCAGGAGGAAATGGTACAAGCTGCCTCTGGACAGTCAATAGCAGGGGTGGCCCTGTGCCCCATGCTGGGCGCTACCTCGGATGATTCAGAGGTGTCTATTTAGGAGGGCAGCAGCAGCCCAGACCCTATTAGGGGAATCAGGGCTGGAGGCTGGAGGGAGTCAGGGGCCTCTGAGAAGTTCCCAGTTTAACAATTTGTTAAAGAAATGTGTTGTGCAGAAGCCATTGTTTAGTGGGAACATGTAAATTTTAATGCAAAACTTTCATAGTGAAATTGCTAAAAATAATGAAAAGTTATGATTAATTTAGATGTCCAGCAATAATGAGTCTCCAGAGTTAAACAGGATACAGTCTTTGAAAATACATTGTGATCCAGGTATGATGGCTCATGTCTTTAATCTCAGCACTTGGGAAGCTGAGGTAGGAGGATCTCTGAGTTAGAGGCTACCCTGGGCTACAAAGTGAGCTCAAGGCCAGCCTGAATAGCAAGACCCTGCCTAAAAAGGAACACAAATAAATAAATAAATAAATAAATAAACAAACAAATAAATAAATAAATAATAGAAGTGCACTGTGAAGAATCTGCAAAGGCCTACAGAGACAGTTCTGCTTTTGTGCGTCCTACAGATTGCTCTTTGGTTGGACAGTATTGCAGGCTCATTTCTGTGTATGAAAAGATAAAAGCAAGTATTATGGTTTGTGTCTGCTTGTCCCCCTAAAGCCCCATGCACTCATGGCGTGGACTTCTAGAGTTTGCGATTAACTCATGATCCACTGGGATTATGGGCATGAGTGCTGTGGGGATTATGGGTGTGAGTGCTGCTGGGATTATGGGTGTGAGTGCTGCTGGGATTATGGGTGTGAGTGCTGCTGGGATTATGGGTGTGAGTACTGCAGGGATATGGGTGTGAGTACTGCAGGGATATGGGTGTGAGTACTGCAGGGATATGGGTGTGAGTGCTGCACTCAGCCTGGGGCATAGAGGCTGAATGCAATTTAAGGGAGACAGACTTCTTCTCTTCCTCTCTAGCTATTGTTGTTGTCCCTTCTCCCTTTTGCTCTTGCTGTTTTGCTGCCTTCTGTCGCTGTGAACTGCTGCCCTGTGCCATGTGCCCATCTGCCTTGGAGCCAGATGAGTATGGACTGAAACCTTCAGTAGCTGTAAACTAAATAAACCTTTCCTTCCTTCGTTTTGGGTGTTGGGTATTTGTCACAGCAATGAGAGAAAAATAACTGAGACAGGCGGTCACACTGTCAACATCTTATGCCTAAAGCTCTGGGTGTTATCATAGCTCTTTTAGGCTGCAGAGTGAGCAGTGATCTTTGGTTTGTTTCATTGCGTGATGCTACAGTGCTTTATTACACTTACATGTTTTACTGAAAGAAATTTGAGAGGCAGTACTAGGGATTACACCGAGGGTCATTAAACTGAGCTACTTTTTACCCACTCACTTTTTACTCACTTTTTACTTTTTAGATTTAAAATTTTGATACAGGGGCTTACTGAATTACTAAACTGCCCAGACTGGTTTCTGACTGCAAGTTCTCCTGTCTCAGCCTCCTGGAGTGCTGGGTTGGTAGGCATGCACCACTACACCTAGCCAGAAAAAAAATTTTCTATTGTCTTTTTTTTTTCTTGCCCTTTCTTTACGCCCCTCCCCCATCCTTTGTTCCCCTTCATGTTGGAACATGTTCCTCCCATTTTCCACTCTGTACTGTACATTTTGGTCCCTATTTACAGTTTTTCTTCTCACACCAGAGAGTGTGGTATTTAAACATGTATGTCTGATTTACTTCATTTAGGAGTATGGTCTAATGGTGCATCCATTTAGAAATAAATGTTTGGGATTATCCTCTTTTATGGCAGAGTAGGACTTCATTATATGAAAGAAAAAACCCTACATCTTCTTTACCATTCATTGGCTAGTGGGCATTGGGCTATCTCCAAGATATATCTATTATAAAATGTGCTGCTATAAACATAGATATACATTTAACAGTCTGGTATGATATTTTTAATTATTTTGGGAAGATACCCAGGAAGGGAATGGCTGGATCAAACAGAACCTCTAGTTCTAGTTTTTGAGGAATCTCCACCCTGATTTCCACAGTGGTTGTCCCTGTCTACATTCTCATTAGTGGAGAAGGATTTCCTCTTTCCCCACCCTCCCACCAGCATTGGTTATTAGTTGATTTCTTGATGATAGCCATTTTTCCTGGGGTGAGATGGAATCTGAGCATTGTTTTAATTTGCATCTCTTGAATGATCAGGGTGGTGGATTAATAACTGATAGTCAGTTTACAACACTCAGCTGAAGTGAGCCAGCATGGCGCTGGGTGTTGGAGGCCCATCTGAGGACTGTTGCTGGCGCGTAAGAGACAGAGAAGAAGAATGGAAGTTGTTGGGAGCTATTAGGCTGTAGGAAGCTGCTGGTTCTTCTGGAGGAGTTTGTCATGCGGGCCTTCCTGACAAACGTGGTTGTTCTCATTGTTGAAGGAGCTCAGGACCTTCTTGTCACTGAGAATAGCCACAGCTCAATTTGCGTGAGCTCTGGTCCTTATTTTGAGCATTGCTTTCTGGCTCTGGAGGGGAAGCTGGTGCACTGTTCAGCCTCCTGAAGAAGCTTGTTGCATTGGCTTTCCTAACAGGAGCTCAGCTGTTAACATTGTCGAAGGAGCTCAGGACCTCACTGTTGCTGAGGATGGCTGCAGTACTTTTTGGGAGAGCTCTGGCTCTTACTTTGAGTGTAGCTTCCTGACTCCAGTTCAGATGCCTCAGCCTGCTAGCACAGATCCTTCATCCCACTGCCACAGACTTTCTACTGTCCACCTCTGATCTTGGGACCTTTCCAGCATGATCTTTGTTTGGAATGGGCTTCCATGAGACATTGTCATGGGCTTTAGGCCTCCAGCTGGACTCATAGGAGGCACTGTCATGGGCCCTAGGTCTTCAGTTGGGCTCATGCAAGACACAGCTGTGGGGTCCAGGCTCTCAGCTGGATTCTTTGGTCTTTAATGTGTGGACAGATTTCCTGAAATTTCTTTGTATATAATTCTTTGGATGACTACTATAAAATAATTTTGTAAAATATATGTCCTGTATTGTTTACCCTGAAAAACATACACTGTAACAACCAGTGATGATGAACATTTTTCACATATTTATCTGCCATTGGTACTTCTTCCTCTCACAAGTGTGTATTCAGCTCAGATGCCCATACAAAAGTCTTCAGGAGTTCTATCTATCTTGTCTTCCATCAGACTTGGTGCTTCTGTTTTAATATTTAGATCTTTTTTTAAAAAAATATTTTTTAAATTTTTATTTTTATTTTTTTCTTGTTTCAGAACTTTTGTTTGTTTATTCACTCATTTTTTATGGCCGGCTCAGCCCTCCCTGAAGGCAGGGCTGGTGCAGCATGTGGTGCCGGGGATCGAACCGCGGTCCCTGAAGCTGCCCAAGCTCCCAAGCAAGTGCTTTAGACCACTGAGCCATCCCGCCAGGCCGCAATATTTAGATCTTTAATACACTTTGATTTTAGTTTTTCCAGCACCACTTATTAAAGAGACTATCTTTCTCCCATTGAACTTGTATGTCTCGTTTGGCAAAGATAAGATGGCTGAGTGTGTTTAGAGTTGTTTCTTTAGATTCTAACCTGTTCTATTGATCCTCAGATCTGTTTCTCTTTTGCCAGTATCATGCTGTTTTTATCATGGTAGCTTTGTAGTATAATTTCAAGTCAGAGATTGTGATAACCCCTGCCTTGTTTTGTTGCCTAGGATTACTTTTGCTATTCTAGATCTCTTTTGGTTTCAAATGAATTTTAGGACCCTTTTTTCTAATGCTGTGAGATACACTATTGGGATTTTGATTTGAATTGTATTATATTTGTAAAACAATCTTGGAAGTATGATCATTTTCACTGCACTGCTTCTTCCTGTCCAAGAGCAAGGGATATCTTTCCATATTCCAGGGATTGCACTCAGACTCTTGCACTTGCCAGGCAAGTGCTTATTCTACTGAGCTATCTCCCCAAGCCCTCTTTCCGTATTCTGGTATCTTCTTCAGTTTCCTTTTTCAGAGTACTGTGCGAATGACTTTTATTTCCTTTGTTAGATTATTCCTAAGTATTTCATTTTTTCGATACTATTGTGCAAGGTGTTGTTTCCCTGTTTTCTCTCCTAGTGAGTTTGTTGTTTGTGTACAGGTAGGTTATTGATTTTTGATTGTTGATTTCACATCCAGCTATACAAATGCATTTAGTTATTAAAACTACACATGTTTTTCTTTAAATCTACAAGTCTTTTGGTGGCACTTTTGAGTTCTTATAGGCAGAGTATCATGTCATTCGCAAATGATAATTTAATTTCTTCCTTTCCTATCTTTATCCCTTTTATTTTTTTCTATTGTCTAATTGCTCTGGCTGTTTCCAGAATTATATTAAGAGTGATGACAATGGACATCCTTGTTTTATTCCTGATTTTAGAGTGAAAGCTTTCAGTTTTTGATCATTTAGTGTGTTGGTTGTTGGTTTTCCATAGATTGCTTTTTTTAGATTGACACAAAAACCATCTATTCTAATTTTCTGTGGTGCTTTACCTTGAGTGAGTTTTGCACATTGTCAAATGCTTTTTCTGAGCCTATTGAGATGATCATATGATTTTGTCCTTGACTCTGTTAACATAGGGCATTAAATCTATTGATCTGTATGTGTTGAAGCCTGTGATGAATCCTACCTGGTCATGGTGTATAATCTTGGTGATTTGCTGCATTTTCTTTTCCAGTATCTCATTAAGGATTTTTGCATCTATGTTCATTAGGGAGATTGGTCTGTAGTTCTCTTTCTTAGTTGGGTCTCTCTCTTATTTTGGTATCAGGGGAATACCTGCTTCCAGGAATGAATTTGGGAGTATCACTTCCCTTTCAGTTTCATTAAACAGCTTGATAAATAATGACATTAAGTCTGCTCAAAGTTTCCTACAGAATTTAGTGGTGAATCTGTCAAGATCTGGGCTTTTCTTTGTTGTTAGGTTTTTAAATAAATCTTTAATTTTATTGACTGATACTGATTTATTTAGAATTCTCTCTCTCTCTCTCTCTCTCTCTCTTTCATTTGGGATCAAACTCAGGATCTTATGCTTTACAAGTAGGTGTTTATGTCTCTCAGATATCTCCAAAACCCTACAATTTTTATCTTGTCTTGATTCAGCTTTGGTAATTTGCGTGTATCCAGGAATCAGCCCATTTGTTCTGTTTTCCATCTTATTATGATACAGAATCTAGAAGTAGGTGTTAATGATATTCTGGATTTATAAAGGATCTACTGCAATATCACAATTTTCATTCCAATTAGCATGGGTTTGAATCTTTTCTTTCCTTTTTTGATGGATTAAAGAGTTTGTCAATTTTAATTTTTCTGAGAACCAACACTTTGATTCAGTGATTCTTTGTATTGTTTTCTTAATCTCCATTGCATTAATTTCTGTTCTGTTCTCTTTTTTTAACTTTATTTATTTATATTATGACTGGCTCAGCCGGCCCTAGGGGTGGGGCTGACACAGTATGTGGTGCTGGGGATTGAAGCTTGGTCCCTGCGGTTGCCTAAGCTTGCCTAAGCGGGTGCCTTAGACTGCTGGGCTATGTTGCCAGTCCTTGCTCTGTTCTTTATAATTCTGTCATATTAGGAACTTGGCCTTTACTTACTCTTCTTTCCCTAGAAGCTTGACCTTAAGTGTTAGGCTGTTTATTTGAGCTTGCTCAGTTTTTTGGATATGGCAATTCACTGCTATAAATTGTTTTCATAGGACTGCTTTGAGTGTGTCTTATAAATTCTGGTATGTTGTACTGGTATCAACATTTAATTATAGAAGTTATTTAATTTTTTCTTTGCATTTTATTGGTTGTTGAAGAGGCTGTGGTTTAATTTTCATATGTAAATGAAGTTCTTGAGGTTTGTTTTGTTACCAATTTCCAATTTCATTGCACTATGAAACCTGCATGGGACAATTTCAATTATTTTGCATTTACTTGTTGTATGAGATGGCATATGATCTACTTTGGAGAAAGTTTCATGTGCAGCTGAGAAGAATGTGTATTCTGACGTGGAGTAGAATACTGGGTAAACATCTGCTAAGTACATTTATTCAAAAGTTTGGAACTGTTATGACATTTCTTTGTTGATATTTTTGTCTAGTTGATCTATATATTTGTGACTGTGGGGTATTGAGGTCCCCATTAAAAACTTTATTTATTTATTTATATTATGGCTGGCTCAGCCTGCTCTGGGAGTGGAGCTGGCGCAGTATGTGGTGCTGGGGGTCGAACCACGGTCCCTGAGGTTGTCTAAGCTTGCCTAAGCAGGCGCTTTAGAGCACTGAGCTATCTCACCAGCCCATATATATATATATATATATATATATATATATATATATATATAACTTTTATCCCTTCCTCTTGGACTGCTCCACTTACAAGGTTGTAGTGACTTTCTTTTTCTCTTTTCATCAATATTGGCTTGAAACCCACTTTGTCCACAAATAGAATAGTTACTGTTGCTTTTTTCTGAGTTCTTGTCATATGGAGTGTTGTTTTCTGTCCTTTAACTTTCAGTCTATGAATTTCTTTTTGAATTAATGCATTTTTTTTGCATGTAGCAATGTTGTTGGATATTGCTTCTTCATCCATTCTGCAAGTTTGTTTCTTTTGATTGGTCAAGGTGAATTGAGACTATTAACTCTGATAGTTATAACTGATATGGTTGGACTTATCCTTGTCATGTTATTTTCTTGTTGCTGGTTCCCTTTTCTTCCTCTGTTTAATTGTTTGCCTTGCCTTGTGAATTAATTCTGTTGGGGTTCATGGAACATGCTGTCCTTCTCATCTCTTCCTAGAAGGTCCTTCAGAATATTTTGGGGTCATGAATTTCTTCAAGCATTCTTTGTCATGGAAGTTTCTTATTTCTCTATCAATTCTGAAAGATGGCATTACAGGGTATGTCCATCTGGATTGAAGCTGTCTTCCTTTACTGCTTAAAATACTTCACTCTCAGCTCTCCTTGACTTGAGTGTGTGTTGAGAAGTCAGCTGTGATTCTAATGGGCTTTCTTTTACGGGTGATTTGTTTCATTCCTGTAATAGCTTTTAATATTTTGTTCTTGTGCTGAATTTCTGGAATCTTGACTAGACTACACCTTGGTGTATTTTTTTTAATCACTTGTTAGAGTTCTGTATGCCTCACTTACTGTATGTCAAATTCTTTTTCTCTGCTTGGGAAGTTTTCTTCTATGACTTCTGTGAAAAGTTTTTTTAAAAATATCATTTGTGCTAACTGTTGCTTTTTCTTTGGCTCTGATAAACCTTATAGTATATTTATTTGCATTATCTAGAAACTATTGGATTGATTTTTCATAGCCTCTTGCTATTTTTATAAAATATTTATTTTCCTGATCACTAACTATAATTCTATCTTCTATATCAAATAGTTGGCCCTTACATTCTGCTGTGTATACTTTCAATGGAATTTTTAATCTGTTGCATATATGTTTGAATCTGTTTCATGGATTTTGCTTCTTTCTTTCTTTCTCTCTCTCTTTCTTTCTTTCTGTCTTTCTTTCTTTCTTTCTTTCTTTCTTTCCAAAAATTCACTATTCATGGTTTCCATCATTTCCATAAGCTTCTCTGTTCTTTAACCTATATTTGTTCTAGAGCTGCTAGCTATGTCTTTCATTATGGTCACCATCTCTGTAGTTCTCTGAGAAGTTATTTCTAACTTGATTTTTTTCTTAGCCTTATTCATTTTCTTTATTACTTCTACTGTTACCACTTTGGACACTCCATGTAGGTGAATAAAATGTAAAACAAATCAGAAAATTGTACACAGCAAGTATGCAATCAGTATTGCAGTTTTATGCTCAGAGTGAAAATTTAAAAGGGGCTGTGGAAAATTAGAAAAATGGAAGAAAAAGAAGAGATTAGAATCAAGGCAGGAGAACAAAGAAAGATGATGCAAACTTTGAGAACTGGAGAAGACAAGAGGAGAGAAGGAAGAAATAAAGCAAGAATAGAACAACAACAAAAACAAAAAATTAGAGGGGCTGGGGAGATAGCTCTAGGGCACAAGTGCCTGCCTGGCAAGGGCAAGGTCGTGAGTTTGAACTCCAGTCCTGCCAAAAAAAAAAAAAAAAAAGAAACAGTATTCACATTCCTATAAAAAAGAACAACAACAACAACAAAAACCAAGAAAAAACAAAACAAAATCAATAAGAGAAAAAAGAAGAAAATAAGAAAAATAATGTCTGCTTCAAGGCAGGTCTTTGCTGTCATTGGTATGTGAAATGAGCAGACACAGTGTAAATCCCTGTTGATTCATCCCCGAAAGCCAGCTGTGGATTTAAGTAAGGATGGATAGTAGACAGTCCAAGAAACCTTGCTTGTTGTGTTCTGCTGAGGTTTGGGCCGTTTTCTGGCTGTGAGGCTGGAAGTTGATTTGGTCAGCCTACAACACTCCTGCTGCCTTCTGCTGGCTTGAGCTTGGCTCCTCGGCCTCCTGCTGATTTGAGCTGGGTTCTGCTCACATCTCTGAATTCTGAGCTTGATTGGCTCCTCTGTAAGATGGTTACTGGTCAGTTTCCCTCACTTGGGGGACCTCTAACCCCAAATAACCCACCAGCCACTGCAATCTGCTCCATGTACTGCTCTGTTACACTGGTTCATTTCTCTGTACAGGGCACTGTGGTCACCAGGAGTCACCATGGATCTGCAGACACGAGCCTGCCCCTCCCATGTAGGGGTCAGGGCTCAGGGAGAAAGCACCATTCTCTACCTCCTTCTTTTTCTTTGAGGGTTCTTTCTTTACTTTCCTCGTGGGATTCTGTTCTCACCTCAGATCCTTGCAGGACTCCAGAGGCCCAATTTCCTTCTCTTCCTCCTCCTCCTCCTCCTCTCTTTTTTTTTTTTTTTTAAATGTATTTGGTACAGGACCTCACTACACAGCTTGGACTCATGGTGATCCTCCTGTTTTCAGCCTCCTCAGCACTGGGATTACAGGTGTACACCATCATGCCTGGGCTTGGTCACCGGCTCAGTGTGGGGCCAGCACAGCATGTGAGACTGATGACTGAATCCTGGTCTCTGCGTTTGCCAAAGCAGACACTTAGTCCACTGAGCTATCTCGCAGGCCTTTCCCTCCTCTTGGTCTTTCTCACATTGTTATGTGCCCGCATCTGATGCTACATGTTGGAAAGCCTGCCTCTCTTTGGCTTACCACTCTACCATCTTCCCAGAAGTTGAGTAAAGAGTTTTAAAAATGGTCTACAAATATAGAGACCAAACACTGTATTTTAAAAACTTTGCTGCTATTATTGCAAATGAGCCTGCTATTGAAAAACATTACATTAGCTGAGTGTGGTGCTGCATACCTGTAATCCTGGCACTCAGGAACCTAAGGTAGGAGAGCTGTCTTGAGTGAGGCCAGCCTGGGCTGCCTAGTGAACTGAAGGGCGGTCCAAGTCACAAATTAGATCTCATTTCAGAAAACCAACCAACCAACCAACCAACCAACAACTATCCAACAAATAAATAAATAAATGAATCCCACATTCATTCATTTAGGCATTGAACATCTGCTATTCCTCCAGCTTTGGTTTCTGTGGTTAGAAAGTCAATGCCAGGCAAGGCTTGCTTATTTTATAGGGGAAGGACAGGGAAGACCACCAGTCAAGAAGATATCCTTACCCATAGTAACAAATGTTACTAAAAACTGAACAGGAGAGGGCCAGCCAGGGTAGAGGTGACTGCTGTAGGTGGAGAGGTGTTGGAAGGCCTCAGTGAGAATCATATATATGACCAACCAGCCGCGCGTGTGGGCAGGTTGGAGGAGGTGTGGCATGTCCTCCCACCCTTCCCACTCAGTGAAATAAACCATGCTACATCACATGCTTTATAATTACGTGCTTGTGCTTACTGTGGAGGGATGCAGGTGGTATATTATTTAGAAGAAATGTAATAAATTCAGCTATTCTTGGCTCTTGGGCCCTGTGCAATGAAACCACTTTGTTATTTCAATGAAGAGTCCGAAAAATGATCATATCATTAGTTTAGATGTTCCAAAACACATTTCACGTGGCTTATGCTCAGCACAGTTCTTAGACTCTTCTCTGAGCACACTCTGTTGAAGTTGCTGCCCAGGATGGGCGTGCCCTCCCCTGGGGTGGGGGATATGGATCCTGACAACTGCACTCAAGAGGCCAGATTATGCAGAGATAATGCTTCCCCTTTCTTAGCCATCCTGTCCCAGGCTGCAGGACAAGGTGCTCACTGGGTCTATGGCCACATGAGGCTTTGAGGGAACATCTGGACCCAAGCCATGGCGGGAACCTGGGGGCTTGTTGGTTCTGTTTACCCATCATGTCTTTAATAGAAAATTTTCAAACGGATGCTGAAGTGGGGTCAACAGTATAAAGAGTCCACACACTCGCCACTCAGGCTGATAATTATCCAACTCACAATCAATCATCCTTTTGTCTACACCTTTCCATCATTCTGGTTCCTCTATTTCCCAGGTTATTTTGGAACAACTCATAGGCATCTTATTGTTTCCTCTGTGACTGTTTATGTCTATGTTATGGTTTATGTCTAGCTGTCCCCCCAAAGCCTCATGCAGTCATGGGGTGGGGACTTCTATAGATTGAGACTTGACTCATGAGTCACTGGGATTATGTGATTTAGTACTGATCTAGAGTTTGAGACTTGATCCGTGATCCTTGGGATAATGTGTTTTAAGTACTTCTGGGATTATGGGTGCAGCCTAAGGCAGATAGGCTAAGGCAGAGAGCCTGATGTAATTTAAAAAGAGAGACAGAGAGACAGACTCATGCTGTTTCTCTGCTGCGGTGAGTGCTGTTGCTCTCTGCTCCCCTGGTTGGTCGGTTGCCTCTGTCGCGATTGTTGCTATTCTGCCACCATGAACTGCTGCTCTCTCCCATGCGCCCCTCAGCCTTGGATCCAGCTGAGTATGGACTGAAACCTGCAGTAACTGTGAGTTAAATAAACCTTTCCTTCCTTCATTTTGGGTGTCGGGTATTTGTCCCAGCAACGGGTAAAACATAAGTAAGACAGTCTACATTCTGTATTTATTTCATTTCCACTTCCTGGTACAGTGTCTTTCTGAAGTAAATAAATACATTCATTTGTATGCTGAACCTATAGAATAATCTTGAGGGGAAGAAGGAGAAGCAGGCACAAGCCATGCTCCGAAGGGGACTGCCTATCCGCTACATTGGAGCTGGGGTTCTTTCTCTGGGCACCAGGAGCTCGGTCTTGGGTCTTGAATCAGAGAATGACATAAAGGGTCATTCTGCTTAATGAATGGAGGAAGAATTAGTGGTGGGAAGTGCATCTGCAGAGAGATTCTTAAGAGGTCACTTTCAGATTCAGGCAACTAGATTACAGCTACATGTGGGACAGTATAAGAAACTGGAAGTAGAAAGGAAACAGGCAGGGGGGAAAGTCAATATAGAAAGAGGGAGGAAATTGTCCAATGAGAGAGAACAGAGAAAAGCGGTGAGTCAGAGAAAGACAAAGACAGGAATTATGAAGGAAAGGATGCACTGGGGGGGAAGGACCTGAGCACAAAAGGCCAGAGAGTTTTATCCTCTGATTCTTCCTGGCCATGCCAAACCATTGCCTACTGGGAGAGAAATTGCCTACTTCCTGCCAGCTCTCATTGCCTTGATGGGCAAAGTGCCAATAGCACTCACAGGGAGAAGTCTGGCCCTCAGGTCCTTGGCTGTGTTCAAGCAGTGTTGACAATGTAGGGGGTGGGAAAACCTGGCCAGCAAAGGGGCTGGCAGGAGCCAGCCTGGAGGAGGAAAACTCTGGCCCTCTGGGAAGCTGTTCACGGCTGAGTCCCTTTCCAGAAAAACTACAGTGGGAACAAGAGTCAGGGCTCTTGGAAGAAGACCATTGGCCCTGGCACACTAGAGTGGTGCTTAATAGAATTCCCACTGTGCAAGACCTTCACAGACACTGGCATAGAGGTGAGGACAGCCACTCTACCTGCAAGAATATGCTCTATTTCAGATGTGGGCACTAGCTATTGTTCTGAGCACCCCTTGCTCAACTTCTTTTGACTCAAAGCCTTGGTCAAGCAGGCACTGCAAAATAAATAGTCTTTGGGCCCCAAAACTTAATAAGCATGACACCAATATTCTTATTTTTTAAACTGGCAAAGATCAGTGAAGTTTCACGATTATGATCTCTTTCCGAGTTAGACAAACATGGGACTGTGTTTCCTCTTGAGCCAGACAATATGGAGGAGGATTTTTATGACTACAGCACTGTCACCCCAGTCTTTCCTCTGTGGTGCATCAGGGACAGAGTCCTTGGAAGAAAGGTAGTGTTGGCTGCTGGGTGGTGTTGGTTTATTGGGCCCAGTAGATTTCTAGAAGCTCCTTAGCTGACCTTCACTTATTTCCTGTTAGGTTCTAGATGCAAGACTTGGTGAATCAGATCTGGGCCTCTGCCCTCTAGTCTGAATGTCTATGCCCACAATCCTCAGTATCACAACCCAGCAACAACTTGTCATGCCTTATCAGAGAGCATATAATTCTTCAAACTTCTATGTCATGACCTTTAAAAAAAGAAAGCTTGCAATGCTATGTATCCATTACTCTGCATGAATTAATGGAAACGAAGCATGATTTAGACTCCTGATAAGGCTAATTTGGGGTTATCGTTAGATGTTTCCGATAGCAGTTTTTGCCCATGGAAGAAACCTTGCCAGTCTTTTCTACTGATTGCCTTCTCGGCTGCCATCTGGTTCTGTGCTTCTAATTCCTAACAGTTAATACTTCAATAGTTTTCCTTCTGTACCTGTGACCTCTTGGTAGGTTCTCCCCAACCCCAGATATTCAGAGAACAAGAATTTTTAGAGCTAGCGGGCAACTAGAGCCCCTACAGTCTTTGACTGTTACCTAGGGCAGAACTTTCGGTTACCAAGGAAACCAAATAATCCTATGTTGTTTGAAATACGATGTCAAAATTGTTTTTTTGTGCATCTGGAGAAACAAGGTACTGAGGCTTGTCACAGCTGCTTTGGTAGATATGAATCTTTTAAACTTATTTATAGATTATTTTGATGTTTACTGTGGATCTGGAACCAGATTCAAGGAGGAAAATGCTACTGCACCCAGATTTTATCCCATGCACAGCAATGGCAGATGACGCCGTGCTTAGGGCTGTTTCCATCCCTGATTCCTGGGCTGCCTGGATCACTGCCAGTGTCAGCCACAGATAATCTTGGACAATTAAGCCGGGTGCGAAGTGACCCAAATCCAAGGTTAGGAAAGCAGAATGTGAAGAAAAGTGGGTCCAAGTTTGCTTAATGCCCTAAAGTTAAAACTGAGAGGTTGGATTTTTTTCTTCTTCTTTTTTTTTTTTTTCTTTTTTTTGAATAAGGATATGAGGTAGAGAGGTGGTACCCAAGAAACCAACTTTCTTGCTTGGGAGGTGACACGAATCAGTATCTAGAGCACAAGGGTAAAAGCTATTTTAATAGCGTAGATAATAGAGTTTTTAGTATATAAATTTGAGCAGCCTTGAGGATTTGCAGGGAAATTCAGTCCTCCTTGGCATAACAAATAGTAAGATTCCAAGGCTAGGCTTGCTGGTGCATGCCTGTAATCCCAGCACTTGGGAGGCTGAGGCAGGAGGATTGAGGTGAGTTTGCGACCAGCCTGGGCTACAAAAGTGAGTTCAAGGCCACTCTGAACGGCATAGTGAAACCCTGTCTCAAAAAGACCAATAAATAAATGAACGAATGAATGAATGAATGAATAAATAAATAAATAAATAAATAGAGTAAGATTCCAGCTGCTCTGTAAGATGTTTATGTTATGTCATAATAATGAATGTCATGTGATGGAAAGAGCTGGAGCACTGGTTCTGTCAGGCCACATTCTTCAACTAACCAGTGCCAACGTGGGCTGAGTTGCCTCTGCTGGAACAAATTACCCGACCCCATCAATTTAAAGGAGAGATTTATTAAGCTCATGGTTCCAGTGGACTCAGCCCGAAGTGAGCCTGCTCCAAGGCAGAAATGCATGATGGGTTGAACCAATGGAGGAAAGCTGCTGGAGCATAGCAGCCAGGAGGCAAAGCAGAGACAAGAGGGCACAAGAATATGCCCTTCCCTATCACGCCCTGGGAACCCCCCCAACCAACAGCATGGTCACCTATGAATTCATCTGTGGGTGAATCCACTGATAAGCCCAGTGCACCCATGATTCAGTCACCTTCCATACAGGAGGCTTGGGGGGGGTATTTTATTTTATTATATTTATAGGGCAAAGTCTCACTGTGTAGTTCAGGCTGGGCTTGAGTTTATAGCCCCAGCTGGCCTTGAACTCCCAGTGACCCTTCTGTCCCAGCCTCCTGAATCCTGGGGTTACAGGCATGTGCCACCACGGCCAGTATGTGTGGGGAGGGCACATTGTAGATCTAACCCATAACATGTGACGTTAGGTAAGTCACAACTTTTCCAGAATATCCATTTTTAATTCTGTAAAATGAGGATATCTTAAGGTCTTCGTTTACTCTAACATCCGGAGCCAAATGTGCTTTGAGTCATTCTATCTCTTTTTCCAGAAAGGCTTCTTTTCTTGTGTATTTAATCATTACAATTGTGTGTCACCATTATAATAGCTGCATCCATGAGTCCCGCAGGCTTATTAGCAGAGTGAGGTAGAATTCTCGACTGACTGGTGGGATACCACTTGCTTGTATGGTTAGAGTCTACTTTCTTATGAGGTGGTTAGTTTAAAATACAATTGCAGGGGTTAGAGTTAAACCCCTGGAACAGTTTACGTCCCAGAAAACTGGAATCATCTTTGTAAGTCATTTGTTGTTATGTAATCTTAAGGCATTTTGTCTAATAAGAATTTTGTCCAGTAAGACAGGAAATAACGGCAAAAATTGACAGACAGAATTACTTTCAATTAAAGACCTTCTGTACAGCAAAGAAAACAATTGATAGCACGAAGAGACAGTCTATATGGAAAAAATCTTTATTAGCTGATCTCTGACAGAATTTTTTTTTTCTTTTTGAGAAAGGGTCTCGCTATGCAGTTCAGGCTGGCCTTGAGCCCAGGCTGGTCTCGAACTCGCACTGATCCTCCTGCCTCAGCCTCCCGAGTGCTGGGATTACAGGCGTGCACCACCACGCCCAGCTCTGACACAAAATTAATATGTGAGATTTGCAAAGGACTCAAAAAATCTCACAACAAAACAAACAATCCAAATAACCCAATCAATAAAATGGCAAGTGAACTAAACATACACCTTTTAAAAGAAACTCAAATGGCCAATAAGTTTATAAAATTATTCACCATCTTTAGCCATCTGGGAAATGCCAGTCAAAACTATACTGAGATTCTATGGAGCCTCTGTGCTAATAGCTGTCATTAAGAATACAAAAAAAATAATAAATGTTGACAAGAACATGGAGAAAAAGCATGCCTAGACAATACGCTTATGCCATCCTCAGTGGATTCTCCAGGGAATCAAGTCAGCATGGCCATGTTCAGTGCAGAAGTGTTCACAAGAGCTGTGCTATGGGAATAGCTTGACAATGTGCTTGGTTGAATGGCTTTCAACCGACAAATGGATGAAGTGTGGTACATGCTCATAGTGGGGTAGGACTCAGCGATAAAGAAGAATGAAACTACGCATTTTCAGGAAAACGGATGAAACTGTAGCTCATCTCGCTAGGTGAAAGAATTCACACACATAAAGACATATATCTTTGTAGGAGAGAGAGGGAGGAGGGAGAGAGAGAGAGAAGACAAGAAAATAGAAGGGACACAGATAAAGAGAGGAAGGAAATGGGGGAGACAGAAGGTAACGAGGGGTGGAAGTGATTAAAGCGTGTGATGTCCACGTGCTTATTATTCTGTATAACTAGTAGGTGCATATACAGAATTGTGAAAAGATGCTTTTGTTTTCAGCTGTGGCAAAAATCATATAACATAAATTCTCCATTGTAAAGTGTACGGTTCAGTCGCCTTGAATACTTTCACTGTTCTGTGTAATCATCACTGCTGCCCAGGTCCAGAAAACTTCCATCACCGTTCAAGGAAACCCTGCTCTCATTAAAAAGTTGCTGGCCATCAGCTTCTTCTGCGATGTTTGAAAACAGAGTTCTGCTTTCCACCACTAAGGACTTGCTTGTTCTGGCTACTTCCTCAGACAGGTGACATCAGACAATGAGAGTGCCTTTGTGTGACCTCATTTATCACAACCTTTCCAAGGATCATCTGTGATTTGGCATATAGCAGTGCTCATTGCCTTTATGACTGGATCATTCCATTTATTCTTTTTATGTATTTTATTTTATTTTATGTATTTGATACAGGGTCTATAGGGTGTACAGCAGTGGTTCTCAACCTTTCCAATGCCGTGACCCTGCAATACAGTTCATGTTGCGGTGACCCCAAACCAAAAAATAATTTTGGTGGCTACTTCAAAACTGTAATTTTGCTACAGTTATGATTTGGAATGGCTTTAGGTGACTCCTATGTTTTGGTCATTCGACCCCCTGCCGGGGTTGCGACCCACAGGTTGAGAACCGCTGGTCTACAGGATCTCACTACATAGATCTGACTTGTAGTGATTCTCCTGTTTTCAGCCTCCCACGTGCTGGGATTATAGGCAGGTGCCACCACGCCCAGTCTCAATGGCCATCTCAATGCATCACAGGGGTGGGGCCAGAGTGGCACTCCGGGGATTGAACCTTGATCATCCCATTTAGAGATGCGTCATATTTCACTTATCCATTGATGGACCTTAGAATCATTTCCACTTTGTGGCTGTCATGAATGTTACGAACTTTCATAGATGAGTTTTTGTGGGACACTTGTGTTCATTTCTTTTGGTTATATATCTGGAGGTGGAATTGCTGGGGTATGTGACAGTGCTATGTTTCATATTTTGAAGAACTGCCAAGTTATTTTCTAAAGTAGCAGAACATTTTACATTTTTTTGCCCAGAAGGGTATGATGCTTAGGAAGATATTGGCTGCTGTTTACCTAGATCTTGGTATATGATGAGTGTTCTGGGATACAAGTGGTTCTTATTTTGTCTTTCTGTTACATTTTTGGTCATGTCTTCTTGTTGGTTTTGCTAGCTGGTCCTCCAATTTCCTATGAATCATACCTCTGACAACCAAAGGTTTTGCTTGCTAAGTGCTCACATTGCTTCTCTTAAAAATGGCATCACCCACATCCTAGTTATCCTGTGAAGAAGCAAGCCTTCACAGGGCATACAACTTTTCATGACTTTTTCCAGATGTCCCCTTCATCACCTGCCCAGGTGAGAGAAGGGGGCACAGAGTTGGTTAATCATGTTTTCTCCCCATGGAAAACGAAATCTTGACTGAAAAAAGGAAAGCACAGAAAACTATTGAAGTTGACACCTGAAAGACAGTTTCCCTTGTGCTCTTGTTACTTGAATCCTCAGAACTGCATTTACTTCATGGCCCTCCTGAGGTCTGGTTGTTTAACTTTTCTTTTTACTTGTGAGTCACCTATGCTCTTAACAAATTGCTTTTTGCTTAATGGAGCGTGAGTTCAGTTCTGTGACTTTCCACCAAGACCTTGCAGAAATAAATACAATAACCAGCCCAAATGCATCCCACTCTACTGGGACCCCAGTGTTCTTCCTGTCATGCTTAACCTCCTATGTCTGCTATCTATAGATCACTGATGATGGAAAACGTATGGAATTAATGAACTTGAGTAACTTACCTGGTACTACGGTATGAATATGTTCCCAAATCCAAGAGTTTGGGAGGAGGGGGCCTAATGGCAGTGACTTAGGTTGGGAAGGCTCTGTCTCCATGAATGGGTTAATGTTGATTTGTGAAAATAGGTTTGTTGCTTTCTATTCTCCTGTCATGTAAAGGCGCACATTAATAGCTTATTCCCAGGTGCTCTTCTGAGGGCGCCATCAGTGAGAAAGCTTTCCTCACACTCAGGCACCTTGATCTTGATCTACCAGCAGGCACAACTGTGACAAATACATTTCTGAGCTTGACACATTACCCAATCTATGGTACTGTCATAGCAGCACAGGGACTAAGGCATCGTTTCAAAATATACGATTCAGAGGACTTGAATACTTTCACCACTCGCCATCTGTCCACTGATGACACCACCATGGACACAGGACACCTGGCTGCCCAGCCTGTATTCCTAATGTTCATTCAGAGTGGACAGGTGAGGGCTTTGATACCTCTCTGACAATTAGGATCAGCCTGATCTTGATTCCTTTCCTTCATTACCATATCTGTGCTTACGAGTTCTCAATGTTCTTCAGTCTCAAGGCTGGAATAAATTTTTAGTGGAGAAAGGACTATATCTATTTTATATACATCTTTATCATACATTGCTAAGGTCATGAGATCCAGTCTAAGAACACCTGAGTTCAAATCCCAGCTTTGCTACAAGGCCTTCAAACTTCTGAATCTCGATTTGCCCGTGTGTGAAATGGGAAACATAATTATTCCAGCTTCAGTCGCCTCTCTGGGAGGTTGTAGGATCAGGCGATGGATACGACAGCAACTCAACTTCTACTCACTTGAGTTCCTCAAAGGTCAGTACCTGTCTTTTATCTGCACTGTAAGTACATGGCTCAGCATCCAGTAACAGTAAGTACAGCATGTGAGTTGAATTAAT
>PVJA010035750.1:0-21624 GCA_004027025.1 Myocastor coypus | reverse complement strand
TGTGTGTGTGTGTGTGTGTGTGTGTGTTGTTAATGTTGCTTCTAACAGGGAGAATGTGTCTTTCTCCCTGAGTCAATAATTAATAAGTTCCTAGACATTCTGCCAGCTACTGTGCTTATTGCTTTGAAGTTGAAAACAAAACCTTCTGAATGCAGTCAGTTTACCTGAAGGGTGAGAATCTCAAAAGCAATAAACTAAATGACAACTGAAATTAGAAAAGGCGGTAAGAATTAGATACTGGTGATAGGTTCTAGCAGTATAAACTGCTAAATTATCAGGGCCCTGATTCAACATGGCTGAATCCCCAAAACAACAACTTAGTTTCCCAATGACCACTTCCTGCTTCTTCCTCACCCTAACCCTACATACCTTTCCACTCATAAGGGAGACCCCTATCAGCTCCTTACGTGTCACTAAACCTGCCCCTCAAGTTCTGCCCCTATCAAGAGTACATAAAGGGGCCCGGAGGGATGGCTCAGTGGCCTAAAGCGCCTGCTTGGGAAAGCTTGGGCAGCTTCAGGGACTGTGGTTCGATCCCCAGCACCACATGCTGCACCAGCCCTGCCCTCGGGGCGGGCTGAGCCGGCCATAAAAAATGAGTGAATAAACAAAGATTCTGAAACAAGAAATAGATAGATAGATAGATAGATAGATAGATAGATAAATAAAAGAGTACATAAAATCTCAGCCTTGCAGTCTTAGGTCAGAGGATCCTTCCATCTCCCTGCTACAGATCCTCTGTGTCCTCCTCAGTAAGGTTTCTCCCACCCTTTCTTTTACTTCTGCTTCTCTGCCATTGCCAAAACACCTAACAACTGGTATGATAAATCTTACTGTGGAAATTTTACATCTCTCCTCTTTCTATATCCTTTAAAACACCACACAGTATACAGTTGATCTAATAAGAAAGTGCTTAGCAAGGGAAGTACGTAGAAGTCATTATGGTGGGCGTACAGCTCAGTGGTAAAGCACTTGCCTAGCACATGCAAAGACCTAGGTTCCATCCCTAGCACCACGATGTAATCATATAATGAATTAGGAATTAGGGAGTGGACATAGTCTCACAAACCTCCAAACTGACTTTTAGAGCCAAGTCCTAATGCAAGCCAGCAGAGGTAAGCAGTTGTTTCCCAGCCTCCTTTGTAGGAGGCTCCTCTCCTCACTTAGTACCCTTGCCCTTGCTTGGTCACTGAGCTCAAGGTTCTCACTTTTGCTAATACACTGTCCTCCACCCACCTCTGCTGCTTCCTCTTGGCCTGATCCAATGTGGTGGTTGTACACTGTCACCTACCTTTGTTTTTATTTTTTAAGACCTGATCTTGCTATATAGTTCAGGCTAGTGTTGAACTCACCGTTGTCTAGACTGGCCTCAAATTTGTTGCAATCTTCCTGCCTCAGCCTCCAGAGTAATAGGGTCACAGGTGTTCCCCACACTGGCTGCTCTTTTGCCTTTGATTTGCAACCTCCATGAGAACGCAGCCTTGGTATTTATTCTCAGGAACACCTGAATCAGTATTATGCAAGTGACAGGTGCCTAAAGTAATTACCAAACTGAAAACAGGTTCTCAAGAATCCTCCTTCAAGGACATACAGTATTGGTGATGGAAGAGAAACACACAATGCATGCTCAACATCAGCACCACCACAGCCAGAAAGATGACTGCGGTATGTACATAGAGCGCTTGAGGGCTGCTGCCATTATTGGGGAAAATACAGAGCCTGTTCAACCAGAGAGCTCCTTCTCTTGGACAAGAAGATGGATGACTATGAGCAGAAAGGGCTGCTGAGGATCTTCTGGGTACACGAGCTTTCAAAAAGGAAATCTCATTTTCCAAACAGTGGACTGGAATAGTAGTGCAGCTTGAGGATTTCAGATAGTCATCCCCCACCCCCCAGGCTCTACTGAGAATAAAGCCCACTGAGTGACAACACATAAGAGCCCCGCTCTTCTGAGTCTCTGGATCGCACTAGCTGCACCTTTGGGCCTCATGGGAGCCAACATATTTCTGTTTGCTTACACTAGCTTAAACTGGGTTTCTCTAACTCAAAGAACTTGCCTAAATGTCCACCAGCTCATCTGACTAGCCTACTGTTAACCAAATAATGGCCCCATTTGACACTGAGTAGAGCTGGCCTGCCCTGAAGGCTCCACATCTCAGCAACATTCCACTACTTGATTTCTAAACCTCACAAAATTCTGCTGCCTCCTGATGCAGGATTAATTCTAACTAGTGAACTGCCTTGAAATCTAAGGCATGAGACAGGACACTAAGCAACAGGAACCGCACCTTGAGAATAATTAGCATAGGAGTCCATTGTGCATAAAGTTCAATATCAAGCTGTCAAATGGCAATAGATACCAAAATAGTGGTTACCTCAGCAGGGGAGCAGGTGTTTGTTGGAGAAAACAGTATACATTCACTGTGCAGTCTCCCCATGTCACATACACCCCTATAATGTGGAGCATCTGTCTCAGGACAAGAGACACCAACTGCTGTGGTTCGGGTGTGACTAGAAGTATGTATGTGCTTAAGGCTTGGTCCTGGGTATAGTAACTGTGAGGAGTGATGTCGCCCTTTAGGAGAAGACCAGTGGGAGTTCGTTATGTCACTACCAGGGCTACCCTAGGAATTATTTTCAGACAGGAAGCCCTATCTGGGAATCACACTGGCTGCAGGTGTCCCTGCCATTGACACCTCATTACTTGTCATGAGGCCCTCACCAAAGCTGATCTAAGGCCAGTCTGTTCCCTTGGACCTCCAGAGCTATGAAGTAATAAACCCCCTTTCTGTATAAAGCTAGCTTGCCTCAGATATTGTTACAACCATGAAAAATGGACTAGTACACCAGAATTCTTTAACTCACAGAAAATTTCCTAGTTTAATAGCTATACAGATTGGGTGTGGTGGCATACAGCTGTGACCGGGCACTTGGGAAGCAGAGGCAGGAGGATCGCTGTAGTTCAGGGCCAGGGTAGGCTACGAAGTGCATTCAAGAGTAACCCAAACTGCCTAGTGAAACCTATTACATGGACAGTGTCAATGAACATGCAATCTTTCCCTTCTATTCATGAAGCCTTTTGAGACAGGGTCTCACTATGCAGTTCAGGCTGGCCTTGAGCTCACTTTTGTAGGCCAGGCTGGTCTCAAACTCAAATGGATCCTCCTGCCTCAGCCTCCCAAATGCTAGGATTACAGACATGCGCCACCATGCCCAGCTAAACCTAGTAATTATAGGTAAGAGGCTGAAAACCATACTTAATTAATTCAGAAACTTTCTTACTGAATCTTCAAAGCTAAAAATATAAAGGGAACATACAGAATCATATTATTATTATTATTATTTTTAAAATTTTTAATTTTATTTATTATCTTTATTCTTGTTTGAGAACCTTTGTTTATTCACTCATTTTTATGGCTGGCTCAGCCCACCCAGAGGGCAGGGCTGGCGCAGCTTGTGGTGCCGGGGATCGAACCTCGGTCCCTGAAGCCATCCAAGCTTCCCCAAGCAGGCGCTTTAGACCACTGAGCCATCCCGCCGGGCCCCATATTATTTTTAAAAATTATTTTATTTATATTATGGCCAGCTCATAATATAAGCTAGAGGTGGGACTGGCGCAGTATGTGGCACCAGGGATCGAACTGAGGTCCCTGCAGTTGCCTAAGCAGGTGCTTTAGACCACTGAGCTATCTTGCCAGCCCAATATTTTTTACATTCTTATAGTGAAAGACAAAAAAAGAAGACTACAACCCATAACCCATCCTTTTAATTAAATCAGCAAGCAAAAAGCCCCATTTTCAACTTCAGCAAAAAGGTTCCCACCCTTCATATCCTGGATCCTGGTCTCCCCAGTAGCCTTAGGCCTCTATCATCAAGGCAAAACAAAACAAAACAAAAAAAACCTATCCCTCCAGCACATCCTCCCCCCACAGTAGTACCTAGGTTCACAAACTTATTTTTTTCTACAATTCTGGTCACAGATCAAATAAACCACATAAAATTTTCCCATAAGGTCAACATTAAACCTGGCCATCAAATGTGATTTGATTTGTGACCAATCCAACTTCTAACCAGAATCATGGAAAAGAAGTTTGTGAACCAAGGTATCACTGTACATATACCCCCAAATCACAAATAAAAACAGACCTGAGTCCAGCCTTTTGGGGTACTACTAGTTTTTGGAGACAAGGTCTTGCTATATACTTTGGGCTGGCCTTGAAGCCACTGTGTAACCCAGGCTGTGCTGGAATTACACACTTGAGCCATGACACCCAGCTCTGATACATATAAAGAAAAAAAATATATAGATATTTTTAAAGAATGAATATATATCTTTTTTTAAAAGAATGGCACAAGGGCTGGCCAGATAGTTCAGTAGATTATACTGCCTGCTTAGGCAGAGTGTGGGGGTAGGGTGTGGGGGTACGGTTGGGGGGGTTCAAGCTGAGCCTGGCCCCACCCCCAGATGGCAATTGAGATTGGGCGTGGCAGGACATGCCTATAATCCCAGTGCTTGGGAGGCTGAAAACAGGAGAATGACTACTTGAGTCAGATCTATGTAGTGAGACCCTGTAGACCCTGTACTAAATACATTAATAAAAGGAATGGCACAAAACAGTTGATTTCCCATCCCCTATCCCAACACACTAAACACTGAACCCAGAGAATACCAAGTTACATCACAATCTAAATTATCCAAATTGGGGCCCGGCAGGATGGCTCAGTGGTCTAAAGCGCCTGCTTCGGAAAGCTTAGGCGGCTGCAGGGATCACATGCTGCACCAGCCCTGCCCTCAGCGCAGGCTGAGCCGGCCATAAAAATAAATAAATAAACAAACAAAAGTTCTAAAACAAGAAAAAAAAATTCTAAATTATCCAAATTGGCCGGGTGTGGTGGTGCACACCTATAATCCCAGCACTTGGGAGGCTGAGGCAGAAGGATAAGTTTGAGTTTGAGACCAGCCTGGGCTATAAAAGTAAGCTCAAGGCCAGCCTGAGACTTTCTGTCTCAAAAAGACAAAATAAATAAATAAACAAACCAAATTGACCTCAAATATGAGATTTTCCACCTCAGTCTCCCAAGCAGCTGGAATTATACGTATGAAGCACTGTATTTTTTTTTTTTTTTTTTTTTTTGTCTTTTTGAGACAGGGTCTCACTGCAGTTCAGGCTGACCTTGAGCTCACTTTTGTAGCCCAGGCTGGTCTTGGACTCACAACAATCCTGCCTCAGCCTCCCAAATGCTGGGATTACAGGCATGCGCCACCACACCCAGCCTGTTTTTTTTTTTTAGCCAGTGTCTCTCACTGTGTAGTTCAGACTAGCTTTTTTTTTTTTTTAATGATATATTTTTTTTTTCTTGTTTCAGAACTTTTGTTTCTTTCTTTATTATTTTTTTATGGCCGGCTCAGGCTGCCCTGAGAGCAGGGCTGGCGCAGCATCTGGTGCTGGGGATCAAACCGCAGTCCCTGCAGCCGCCCAAGCTTTCCTAAACAAGTGCTTTAGACCATTGAGCCATCCTGCCCAGCACCCAGGCTAGCTTTGAATTCAGTATGTGGCCCTAACTGGCCTTAAACCTGCAGCAATCTTCCTGCCTCAGCCTCCTGAGGCAAGTGTGTGGTACCATGCCTAACAACTAATTTCAAAGATCCAAATATTCATTTTTGACTCATTCTATCAAAGTAAGGAGCTGCTACTTACAAGGGTGTTGATTTATAGGAAGATTCTGGATAGAACTGTTTGCCATTCACTTTGCCATTGGAAGAGTATGCTACAGGACTGTCAACTCTCTCCACATAGTCAGACGGGGGTGGAGGCATGTCTTGTGTGCCTGCGGACACGTTTTTAACCTAAAAAAGCCAAAAAAAAAAATCAATTAGTATTATATAATTGGGGGGGCTCTATAATACAGGGGAGACATGGGGAAAAATTACCCTAAATACAAAGTATTTACTGGGCTCATTAAATACTATTAACTTATAAGGATTGCATTTTTATTATTAGCATTAACAGTCAAATCAGCATTTCTGCAAGCACAAAAACAGTGCTACTGCTAGTTTTACAGACTGGAATCTATGGTCAAGTAGGAAAAAAACATCACTTGATTCTCATCCTGTGCCACTAGGTAAGATGGCTACCCACTTAACTGTCCTGTCCCACCCTCCTCCATGGTAGGAAAACCAAGCTCAATATAAAACAAGTGTGGGGGCCAGGGAGATAACTCCATGGCACAAGTGCCTGACTGGCAAGTGCGAGATTGTGAGTTCGAACCCTGGTCCTGTAAAAACAAATACATACATACATACATACATACATACATTCATACATACAAAAAGTGTAGGATAGCACAGAGGAGAAAACCTGCCCACTCAGGGGGTTCCCCCACTGAGCACAGACTGTCCTTGACCCACCCTTGTCCTCCTCCTGCCTCAGCCTCCCTAGTACTGGGATTACAGATGACAGACATGTCACTACAGCTGCAGCAGTCTCATTTCTCACAAACTCTGGTCAGGCCACTACTGTCTAGGCATAACACCTGGACCACCACTAACCCAGAACCAAAGACCTTGCTTTTTTTTTTTGTCTTTTTGAGACAGGGTCTCACTATGCAGTTCAGGCTGGACTTGAGCTCACTTTGGTAGCCCAGGCTGGTCTCAAACTCGCACCAATCCTCCTGCCTCAGCCTCCCAAGTGCTGGGATTACAGGCATGCACCACCACGCCCGGCTAAGACCTTGTTTTTTAATCCTCTCCCCCAAGAATGGAATGATGAAACTACAGAAGAAATTAAGGAACTCGAAAAAGAAAAAAAAAATTTTTTTTAAAGAAATTAAGGAGCTCAGAGACCTTCTTTATTCTCCCTTGACCTACGCTTAATTAACTCTACCACTCAGCCTGCACAGTGTCACAACACTGGTGCCTGCCCTTTTCACTTCCTTCTCATGCCAAGTGATGTGTGATTTATGTCCTTCAAAATTACAGAACACAAGTGCAAGGTCCTGAGTTCAATCCCCAGCAGTGTTAAAAAAAAAAAGTACAGTACAGTAATATTCAGTTTAGGGGTAGAGCTCAGTGGTAAAGTGCTTGCTTTGTATGGGCAGACCCTGGGTTCGGTCCCCAACACTGCAAACAAAAAGATTCATTACAGGTTGTACTTTGTTAATTTGGAAGATTTACCATCTTCAGAAGGAAAAAAAAAAAAAAAAAAGAGGGTTGGGGGTGGTTCAGTACGAAGGCCCTGGGCTCAATTCTCAATGCCTTTTCTTTTTCCTATTGTAGGGATTTGAACTCAAGACTTTGGGAATGCTAGGAAAGCACTCTACCACTGAACTACACTCCAACTCCTTTTAAATTTTCACTTTTACAGAGTATTGCCAAGTTGCCCAGACTGGCCTTGAACTTGCATCCTGCCTGCCTCTCCCTTGGCATAGCTGGCATTACAGGTATATGGATGGCACCATGCCAACCTCTTTCAAATTTCACCTTTAAAAAAATCTATCACCTATTATTCTGCAACTGATTTTTTTAAGTGGGGGAAAATAATGAAAGATCCCAAATGAAGTGGTAATTTCAGATAAAATATTTAGCATGAGGGCTAGGGAGATAGCTCCATAGCACAAGTGCCTGCCTGGAAAGCGCAAGGTCATGAGTTCAAACCACAGTCCTAAAAAAAAAAAAAATTAGCATGGAAGCTAGGCAAGGTGGCACAAGCCTGTAATCCCAGCACTTGGGAGGCTGAGGGAGGAGGATCAGTGTGAGTTCAAGACCATCCTGGGCTACAAAAGTAAGCTCAAGGTCAGCCTGAACTCACAGTAAGACACTGTCTCAAAAAGACAAAGAAAGAAAAGAAAAAAGAAAAGAAAAGGAAAGGAAAGAAAAAATTTGTAGGCAATAGAAAAATTCTAACTGAATTATTTCACTTTTAGACCCTTGCAGTTTAGGTTCAGTGTTAATCCAGGGTATTCACTTCCCTACAATACACATGGCTTATGCTTAGGTTTCCTTTCTTCACAGCATCAAAATCCAGCAAGCAAGCCGGGCGTGGTGGCACACGCCTGTAATGCCAGCACTAGGGAGGCTGAGGCAGGAGGATCAGTGTGAGTTTGAGACTAGCCTGAGCTACAAAAGTGAGCTGAAGGCCAGCCTGAACTGCAGAGCAAGACCCTGTCTCAAAAAAAAAAAAAAAAAAAAAAAAAAAAAAAAAAAAAAAAAAAAAAAAAAAAAAAAAAAAAAAATCCAGCAAGCACATTCCTAGCACGGCAACCCAAGTCTGAAGGCATTTACCCAGCCTCAGAATACATACAGGTGTTTTCTTGACTGTTTAACACTGAGCCTGAAGGGAATGTGAGAATTTTCTTCAGAAAGTGGAATTTGGCAGCAGCCTGGAAAACAGTGGGTGGGCTTCCAGGGAGTGTACCTCGATCTCACCACAGGAGGGGGCAGGGTGGGAACCATTCTTGGCTCCCAGAATACAACACCATGTTCCACAGGGAAGGCCCACCCAGCCAAGGAGGCCTCTCAGAATCTGGAAAGAGTTCTTTTTCTTAAAAGCCTCTTCTCCTTCAGCTGAAACTTCAGCGGGGGTCCTTCAGACGCCTTCCTCTTTTCTTTGCCAGCTAGTCCTTGGGTTTCAAGTCTTAGTTCAAGGTTCACCACCTCCTAGGGACCTTCCCCTTCAAATCCCTGCTGAGATGCAGCACCTGGTTCTCCTAGCACCCACACCTGGGTGACAAACCACAGCATGTCGATTGTTGCTGAGCAACTGCTTACTCACAGCATTGCCTCCATCACTAACCTCAAACCTTAGCAGACAATGCACTAAACCTGAACTAGCACCATGATGTACTGAGGGGTCATTTACTAGGCACAACTCTATAGACAAGTATTATTCCTTTCTCAAAAATGAGGAAGCTATGGCTCAGGGAGGTGGACAACTTGCACAAGGACCTAGACCTAGTTAAAAAAAAAAAAAAAAAGATAATAAGGGCAGTCTCCTTTACTCTGAGTTTCTGGCATATATCAAGAGCCCAGAGGCTTTTTTTAATTTTAATTTTTAAAATCTCATTTATTTGTGTTATGGCCAGCTCAGCCTGCCCTGGGGGTGGGGCTGGCCCAGCATGTGGTACCAGGGATCGAGCTGCAGTCCCTGTAGTTCCCTAAACTTTCCTAGACTGGCGCTTTAGACTGCTGTTCCATCTCTCTGGTCCAAGCCCAGAGTTTTTAACAGAAAGTTGTCCTCATTGGTTACTACTCTATTTCTACACTGTGTATACACTGTGTATGCCTAAGTGTTTCATAATGAGCCATTCTGAGTTGCCTTTATTTATGTCAATGTCAGCAGAACTAGACTAGCTTGACCACAAGTTCCATCCCAGCATAGATCTTTTATATTTAAGTCTTTTTTTTTTTTTTTTTTGAGGTGAAGTGTAGTTCAGGTAGGGCTTGAATTGACAGCCATCCGCCTGCCTCAGCCTCTAAGTGCTGACTGGCTGGAAATTAGTAATTTATATAAGGAGTCCTCAACGTGGATTTGCTACTAGGAGACAAGGGCATTTCTGAGTCACTGTTATTACTGACAGAATCCCAGCCAACAAAATTGGATGGCATAGCTAAAGTAGTGTGCAACTGTGATCCCAGCACTTGGGAGGCTGAGGCAGGAGGATCCCAAGAATCTGAGGTCAGCCTGGTCTATACAGTGTGTTCAAGGCAAGCAAGATACTGTCTCAAAAAAAAAAAAAAAAAAAAAAAAAAAAAAAAAAAAAAAAAAAAAAAAAAAAAAAAAAAAAAAAAAAAAAAAAAAAAAAAAAAAAAAAAAAAAAAAAAAAAAAAAAAAAAAAAAAAAAAAAAAAAAAAAAAAAAAAAAAAAAAAAAAAAAAAAAAAAAAAAAAAAAAAAGATTCCAGAAGATCTACACAAAAGGTAATTACAATAGGGACAAAATTTTATTCTAAATATAAATACTCATTAGCAGGGTTCTGATTATGTGAGGTGTAATAAAAAAATCTGGAAAAAAACTCCCCTCCATAGAGAGCAGGTGAAAAAATCCTAAACAACCCCCGCCCCATGCCCTACATCTAACCCTTGATGCCAGAAAGGGACAGTCCAGCTTCAGAGCAGTTTAGTGTTCTCCAGATGCCCATCAGGCCTCAGCCCTTCCTAGCTCCTGGGGCCAAGGTGGAGCTGCCCCCAACCTCAGGTCAAGGGAGTACAGTGGTCCCTCACTTATCCTGGAGGTTATGTTGCAGATAATCCCATGAGAAACAAAAATCTGCGAAGTAACAATATTATATTTATTTTAGTATCTATATAGATTTTTAAAGCTTTAAAAACCCTTCCCACACTCACATAAACCTTTACCAACTTTTAAAAACACCTCTCTGCCGGGCGTGGTGGCTCACGCCTGTAATCCCAGCACTTGGGAGGCTGAGGCAGGAGGATCTTGTGAGTTCGAGACCAGCCTGGGCTACAAAAGTGAGCTCAAAGCCAGCCTGAACTGCACAGTGAGACCCTGTCTCAAAAAAAAACGTCTAATGTTCTTAACTATTTTCTAAACTCATAAACCCAATTTTAACAACATACATACACTGTACAATACTGCAAAATTCCACGATATAGCGAAAAATCTGTAATAAATAATTTAGATTAATATTTTTGAGGGCCAGTGGGATAGCTCAGCCATCTATAGTGCCTTAAGGTTTGGCAAGCACAGGGATCAGGGTTTGATTCCCAGCACCACATGCTGCTGCACCAGCCCCACCCACAGGATGGGCTGAGCCAGCCACAAAACAGAGAAGGAACCAAGGTTTGATCCCTGGCCTCACATGCTACACCAGCCCCAACCCCAGGGCAGACTGAGACAGCCATAACATAAATAAAGTTTAAAAAAAAAAAAAAAAAAGTAAAATATTTTTTGAAAACCGCCAAGACACAGTGAGTCTGTCAAAGTCAAATCATGAAATAGTGAGGGACTACTATACAAAGGATATTTTAGGTCCCTGAATGAAAAGCTTCTCTCTCACTAAACAAAGTGAATGGGAAACACTTCCTCAATGTTCTGTTGGTTGGAATTAATAACACTGCCCTCCTGCACTCCTGCCCTCTTCACTTCATCGTGAGTGCACAGCAGGAAAGCGCAGCCCCACATCCAGCAGTTTAACGTGTAACCCAAGTCATCCACCTCCAAGGAAGGAACCTTCACCTGTGGAGTATCTGTCATGTGCTAAGCAGTGCCTGACTGTGTTGATTCAGAAACACCCCATGATATAGGCCTGTATTCTGACAAGGGAATGGAGCTGCTAAGGTTGACCCAACCAAGGCCACACAGAATTTAAAGTCGCAGAAATAGAATCCAAACCCTGGTCCACTGAGTTCCAAAATCCTGCATCTTCTGGTATAGCAGCCAGAATTCCCACACAGCCTGAGGTACCCACTGTTGCTAACTGCAAGTATGTACATATCTGTTTTAGAAGTACTGAGGACTGAACCCTGACCCTTTGCATGGAGCTACATCCACAGCTTTTTAAAATTTTGAGGGGCCGGTAACACGGTTCAGCCGTCTAAAGTGCTTGCTTAGGAAAGCTTAGGCAACCACAGGGACCAAGATTTGATCCCTGGTACCACATGCTGTGCCAGCCACACCCCCCAGGGCAGGCTGAGCCGGCCTAAATAAATAAATAAATAAAATTCTGAAACAGTACTTAAATTGCTCAGTTGCCTAGCCTGGGCTCAAACACCCAATCTTCCTGCCTCACCTTCCTAGAGTGCTGAGATTATAGGCCTGTGCCACTGGACTGGCTAATTGCTGGATATCTTATTATTCTCTGAAACAAAGGGATCATTCTCACTGTCTAAATTCCTCTGCCACACCCTAATGAAATATACCATGAAATCCCTACTGGCCTAACTGGATGCTTCAGTCACTAGTTCCTTTGTTTACATTGGCGCTGAGGAACACCACCCTCCCTACCCTCCAAGGGGTTTTCCTGCCTGGTAGGGGGAGAAACACAGGATGGGAGGGGCAGGTTAATCTAAAGTATCGTCTCCAGATTTAAGACACTGTCTTACCTGCCAGTATCACCGTACAGCACCACGGTCTCAACACTAAGTGGTCCAACTTGTTTTTCTTGTTTTCAGGTATTTATACATTTGCAGGTGCTGGCCCACACCAAAACCTCAAAACCATCTCCCTCTGAGAAGTTCTCCAAGGTTTTTTTCCACCTTTGATCATTTAAAAGCACAAGTTCCCATGTGTACTAATTCCCATGAAAGTCTGAACAAGTCTGATTAATAAAGTCTGGTCTGATGGTACTGAACACTTTGCAAACACATACCAAACACACACCCTGTGGGATGCTCAGCAAATAGTAATCTAGGCTTGCAAAGATGAATTCTGAAACTCCCTAAGGGTCAATGGGTTATTAGAGATTTGGGAGCAGAGCCTGTGAAGAAACCTTAAAAGAAACCTTAGGCTCACCACATAAACCTTATCAATGATCTCATTCACAACCCCTTGCTATGTGGAAATGGAAATGTTACAAAACTACTCTAAAACACACGTACCTCAGGCCACAGCTCCTCCACTGTGTAGAGGAAGGCACACAATGCCTCAGCGCTCAGAGCCTAAGGCAGATAATCACCTGCATTCGCAGTCCCTTCTGTTCACTCCACTGTGGGCTGCCAGTGTGCCACACTCACAGGCTGACTGGGTTTGTGGTATGACAGCTGCAGCTGACACTAGACAGCAGCGGTTCTCATAGTCTCCTAGGAGGGGCATCTATAGCACCTGCTCAGATGCTACTCAAAGGCTACTTTTTGTTTGTATGTTTGTTTTTTGGCAGGACTAGGGATTGAATTCAGGCCCTTACACTTACTAGGCAAGCACTTACTCTACTGAGCTATTTTCCCTTTTTCCCTGGCCCCTGTGGCTATTAATCCAAAAAAGGCCCTCCCCTCCAGGGATTCCAATTGCTGCCAGAGGCTTGAGACCCAGAGTACACTGTACACTGTAGACAGTAAAATGTTTCATAGACCAAGGGCCACAGGCCCACACTGTCAGGAAAGAATGCCTGTACTAGTTAGAAATAAAAAGGCCACTCACACTCGTCCTACATCCTAATGCCAACCATCAGCATTCCCTCTCCCAGCAACTGGGCACAGGCACACTGATCTCCTGTTGTGCACATCTGTATACAAGAGGAAAGAGTACAGCCTCCTGCTGTGCCCTTGAAGAAACTATCTGCTTTTCCTGTAGGCGCACAGCAGGCATAAGATAAAAGTCTTGTTCTCTGCACGTACACTTCAAAAAGTCTCACAACACCTTTACTGAAGATCATCCATAAAAATACTAACATTATTCTAGCTAAAGTTTATTGGATAGGAATATATTATGTGCTGGCCCACTCTGTACTTTTGGTTTTTGTCTGTTGTTCCGGGTCGTACTGGGAACTACAGCCAGAGCCTTTACACTAAGAGCTATATCCCCAAAATTATTTTATTTTTTGGTGCTCAGGCTAAACTAGAACTTATAATTGAGTTCCTTAAGCTCCAGTAGTGCTGGGAATACAGACATGTGCTAAGCACACCCATCTTAGCATTTAGCATGCCTTTTAATTGTTACAGCATCAGTACATCTGTGAATATAGCTTTTACTTTCCCATTTACAAAAAGTAATGTATTAGGCTGGGGAGATAGCTCAGCAGTCTAAACATCTACCTGGCAAGCACAAGGACCCAGGTTCAAACTCCAGTACAGTATGCCGTGCTGGCCCCAGAAGCCTGGGCACACTATGCTGGCCACCAAAACCAGATACAGTAGTACTTGCCTGCAATCTCAGCATTGGGGTGGCTGAGACAGGAGAATCACTATGAGTCAGAGCTGTGTGATGAGACCCTGTACCAAATAAATAAATAGTTTTTTGAAAAAAGTATAGTAGTCTCTTGCTATTTCATGGTTCAACTTTCATGGACTCACTGTTGCAATTTTCAAAAAATATTAATCTAAACTATTGTGGATTTTTTACTGTATCATGGGATTTTTCAGTACTGAACAGTGTATATATATTGCTAACGTTATGTAGTTTATGAGTTTAGAAAATGGTTAAGAACCTTAGAAATCTTTTTTAAAGTGTGGTAAAAGTTTATAAGAGCATGGGAAGAGTTTGCAAAGCCTTAAAATATATAGAAATATTGGGGGCCAGGGAAATAGCTCAGCAGAATAAATGCTTGCTTGGCAAGCCCAAGGGCCTGAGTTCAACCCCCACCCCCCCAACAAAAAAAGAAAAAGAAAAAATATACATATAGATATACATATATACATAAAGACATACTAAAATATATATAATGTTGCTATTTCACCGATTTTCACTTATCATAGGGATGTCTGGAATATAATCTTCACAATAAGTGAGGGACCACTATAATGTATTAAATGAACAGATAAGGACACACTGGGGCAAAGTAAAACTTTCCTCAACATCATACAATAATCCCCAGTTCCACCAAAAAAAAAAACAAAACAGATACAATAAATTATGCTAGGCTGACCACAAATATCCAAGGGCCAGGTTGCACACCAGGGACCCTATCCCATCACTAGGCTTTTCTCTGTGTGTATGTGCATGCATGGGGAATGCATCTGTCTGTTGTTTGCCACACTCCAAACCTTTTTGCTTTCTTTTCTTTAAATTATTTATGTATTTTATTTATTTGGTATAGGATCTCACTAAGCAGCTCAGACTAATAGGGATCCTTCTGTCTCAGGCTCCCCAGCACTGGGATTACAGGCATGTTTCAGTAGCCAGCTTGGTGCCCAGAGCTGGCACAGCATGTGGTAGCAGGGATCAAACCCAGATCCTTGAGCTTGCCAGGAAGGCACTTAGATCGCTGAGCTATCTCCCCAGCCCCACTTTGGTTTCTTAACACTGGCCTTAAAACTGCAATTCTCCTATGTCAGTCTCTGGAGCAGGTAGGATTACAGGCACATACCACTATCCCCAGGCAGACCCTTCTTTTCACTTTGCCAAAACAAAACCTGGAGCCTCTGAAACTGAAGCCCTTGGTTTTCTGTTACTAATTAATAAAAACAAATCAAGCACACAATTTTTATAATCTTCTTTTTTTTCCTCTTTTTTCTTTTTTGTACTAGGGATTGAACTCAGGACTTTGCACTTGTCAGGTAAGTGCTTAAGTCACTGAGCTATCTTCCTGGCCCACAATCTTCTCTTAATATTCACTATGTATATGCTTTCTCAGAGCCAGGCTGCAAGTGCAAGTATTTATTCCAGATAAAGTGAATATATGTTTACACATATTTATAACTTTCTAAAAGCCCAGATGAGGGGCCCAGCAGGATGACTCAGCAGTCTAAAGCGCCTGCTTAGGAAAGCTTAGGCAGCTGCAGGGACTGCGGTTCGATCCCCAGCACCACATGCTGCGCCAGCCCTGCCCTCAGGGCAGGCTGAGCCGGCCATAAACATAAATAAATAAACAAGCAAAGGTTCTGAAACAAAATAAATAAATAAATAGACAGATAGACAGACAGACAGACAGACAGATAGATAGATAGACAGACCGACCAGATGGGATATACAGATTCAAACAGAAAGACGGACATGAATCACTCATTGTTATCGACTCACAGGTACTCAGCTCTGGCACCCACAGCTGAAGAATCCACCTCTGGCACTGGTGAACTCCTCAGACCACAGTCCCTAGCCCTTGTGAGGCAGAATGGAATCTAACAATAAGGTAACCTCAAGGGAGCAAGCCAGCAGACACACTTGCAACCACTCATAAGACCAGCATGGTGGCACACACCAGTAATCTTAGCACTTGGGAGGCTGAGGCACGAGAATTAAATTACCATGAGTTCAAGGCCAGCATGGGCTACATAGTGAGTTCAAAGCCAGCCTAAAAGGCATAGTAAGGCCCTGTCTTAAAAGAGAAAAAGAGCCAGGCGTGGTGGCACACGCCTGTAATCCCAGCACTCGGGAGGCTGAGGCAGGAGGATCAGTGTGAGTTCAAGACCAGCCTTGGCTACCAAAGTGAGCTCAAGGCCAGCCGGAACTGCATAGCAAGACCCTGTCTCAAAAAAAAAAAAAAAAAAAAAAAAAAAAAAAAAAAAAAAAAAAAAAAAAAAAAAAAAAAAAAAAAAAAAAAAAAAAAAAAAAAAAAAAAAAAGAGAAAAAGAAAGAAAGAGAACAAAACAAAAACATCTGTTCAGAAATTCATTCTAAGCACTTCCAATTGCAACTTGAATCTGAACCTGGTCAGGCTGACCACAGACATTGAAATCAAGTGGACAATTACAATTAAATCACGCAGTGAATTTACCATACAAATTGTCTACTCAGCATTCTCTTCTAGAAGCTATCTCCTCACATTACACAGCAACTTTGGGGATACCATGGGCCATACTATGGACACGGGACCCTGGCTCTGCCTCAGCAAGTTAGAGTAAGATGTTACTTGGTCTACCTAGGCTTACTCAGACAGGGTCCCTTCCAGGCCACTTTTAGATGAAGCACTGATATGAAAACTGCAAGGGCTCTCGTGGTTGCAAACAACAGAACCTGTTCATACCACTCTACCCACTCAGAGCTGAGTTTACAAGCATTAACCAAAATAATAAAAGGAAAAGAAAAAAAAGTGGAAGCATTGGTGACCCTGTGTTCCCACAGAGAAAACAAAGCCTACCCAGGCAGAATTTTAGTGGTGTCTGATACACAACCATGTCCCTTTTCTCTGACATTAAGCCATTTTACTCATTTCTAGGATTTCATGAGTATACTGAAATCTTGCAAATACATACTTTTATGTAAGCAAATTCATACTGTCTCTTATAACTAGGAAAATACTCATTTATGCACCATCAAAAGTCTTTTCTGCTGTTTTCCTTTCAATATCCCTATCAGATAGACAACCATACCTTTACCAATCTCATTCATTTTCTCAGATCAGTCTTGAAGAGCAGACAAAACAATAGTCTGATTTTATCAACAAACTAAAGTCCAAAGGCATTAAGGTGCTTTGCAGTGAGTGCTGGAATTGGTTATGCCAACATCCCACACTCTCCAACAATCCTCCTGGTATTCAACCTCCTGCTTCTATGAAAAGTAGATAGGTCAAAATTACAAATAAAGGGCTGGGGAGATAGCTCAGTGGTATAAGTACCTATCTGGCAAACACAAGGTCCTGAGTTTGATTCCCAGTACCACCCACAGACAAAAATAATTACAAATCAAACATGAAGAGAAGGAAACACAAACAGTCCCACTGGCCCATCTAAGACGGGAAACCTGAAAGGAAAAGTATTTTTTGCCTACACTGATGCCCAAACAACACAGCTGGGTTTTCTGGCCCAAGTTTAGTAAAATAACCCAGGGCAATACTGAGGACATTCACTCGGTATGACTGCCTGAGGGTTTCTATGCCTCCTTTTTCCTCCTAGTGACAGGGTCTAGCTGTATGTAATTCAGGGTGACCCTGAACTCACTATATAGTCCATGCTGGTATGGAACTCACAGTCATCCTCCTGTCTCAGCCTCCACCAAGTGCTGGGATTATAGGGATGCAGCAATAAAACCATGTAGTTGCCCCCCCTCCTTTGTCTTTTGAGATGAGGCTTTACTATGTTGTCCAGGCTGGCCTTTAACTCCTAGTCTCAAGCAAGCTTTTTGCCCTAGCCTCATAACACCCTGGATTACAACTGGCTCAATGTGCCCAGCTTAGGGTTTTAGTTTTATCACCAGGATAGATTGCCTGATTCTCAGCATCAAAGCATTATAACACAACAGAAAGGAAAGGAACATATCTATTTCCAGTTGAGCAAGGGAGGGCACCTTGGCTTGTTATATCTACAATGGTTAGTCATTTATGAGAAACAGATAGTGCTCTGGTACCTCAGAATTACACCTCATAGCCGGGCATGGTGGCGCACGCCTGTAATCCCAGCACTCGGGAGGCTGAGGCAGGAGGATTGGTGTGAGTTCGAGACCAGCCTGGGCTACAAAAGTGAGCTCAAGGCCAGCCTGAACTGCATAGTGAGACCCTGTCTTAAAAAGACAAAAAAAAAAAAAAAAATTACACCTCATAAATGTTGACCTTTACCCATCAAAACTGACAAGAATCAAGATAACATGGTCAGGTGTGGTGGTGCACATCTATAAACCCAGCATGCAGGAGGCTGAAGCAGGAGTATTGTTACAAGTTTGAGACCAGCCAGGGTTACCAAACGAGCTCAAAACCACCCTAAACTGAGCTGGGAATATAGCTCAGTGGCCCAAGTGCTTCCTTGGCAAATGCAAAGTGCTGAATTTGAGTCCTGGTACCAAAAAAAAACAAGAGAGCTAAGAAAAAAATTGGCCTGGCATGGTGGTACATGCCCCTAACTCAGCTATTCAAGAAGCTGAGAGGGCTGGGGAGATAGCTCAGTGGTCTAAAGTGCCTGCTTAGACAAGCTCAGGCAATTGCAGGGACCATGGTTTGATCACCGGCACCACATACTGTGCCAGCCCCACCCCCAGGGCAGGCTGAGCCAGCCATAACATAAATAAATAAATAAATAAAGTTAATAATAATAAAAATAATAATAACAACAACAACAAAATAAAAAGCTGAGGCAGGAGGTTCACTACTTCAGGGCAGATTGGATCTTTCTATCTCAAAATAAAATAGAAAAATGGCTAGAGTACAGCTCAGTAGTATGTTACTCCTGAATTCCTTCCACAGTAAAAAAAAAAAATAATATAAATATATGGGGCCTGGAGGGATGGCTCAGTGGTCTAAAGCGCCTGCTTGGGAAGGCTTGGGCAGCTTCAGGAACTGCGGTTCGATCCCCGGCACCACATGCTGCGCCAGCCCTGCCCTCGGGGCGGGCTGAGCCGGCCATAAACATGAGTGAATAAACAAAGTTTCTGAAACAAGAAAAATAAATGAATAAAAATTAAAAAAAAATTTTTTTTAAAATAAATATATATACATATATGTGTGTATATACACATACATATGTATATACACACACACACAGATAATTTTTTAAAGGATTGATCATGGAGCTTAGAGCTCCCTAGGCTTAACCCTCAATATTACAAAGAGAGCAGAAAAACCAGTTGAGCTCTGTCACCTCAGCCATTACCAAAAAGTAGAAAATACATGAAGTAACCTGACATAATATGCTCAGAAAAACAGAAACCAACACAACAGTGATACACTTCACATTCTACTGGAAATTATAAAGTCTAACAATACCAAGAGTTGCTGGCAAGATGAGTAGACTATGCAAAACAATTGGGCATTATAAGATGATCATTTATACTGTAATCCCAGCACTCGGGAGGCTGAGGCAGGAGGATCGGTGCGAGTTCGAGACCAGCCTGGCTACCAAAGTGAGCTCAAGGCCAGCCTCAACTGCATAGCGAGACACTGTCTCAGAAAGACAAAAAAAAAAAAAAGACGATCATTTATAAAGTCTGCAATATAGGAGTTGCACTCTTGGGGACATTCACAAGAGGAACTTGCTCAAGTGTAGGAAAGTGTTCTTGGCAATGCAGTTCGTAACTCAGAAGCCCACTGACAAGAAATTGGCCAAGGATATAACTCACTAAATTCCCCAAAAAATATCCTGATGGGATGCAATGACACCTGCCTGCCCCAACACTCAAGAGGATGAAGCAGGAAGATTTCAAGTTAAGAGTCCTCCCTAGACTACGTAGTTACAAACTACAGAAAAGTACTAGTTAAATGAATGGGTAAGACTTTGTAGGAACAGCACAAAGAAACATGAAAGACAAAAAACAAAGCCAAATCTAAGAACATGAAAAATGAGAACAATGTCAACCATATTTAGTCAAGTGGCTTAAAAAGATAAGAATAACATCATAAACAAATGTAAGAGACCACAACAACCAAAATTTATTAACACACAAGACAAAAAATAATGTTCATAATGTAAAAAACCCTAGCAAGAATGTACAACTCAAATGAAAATAAACGTACTAAGGGCTGAGGAGGCAGCTCAGTAGAATAAGTGCTTGCCTGGCAAGCGCAAGGGCCTAAGTTCAATCCCCAGTTCTGGAAAAAAAAAAAAAAAAGTAAAAAGTAAATAAACATACTATCCAGTCAAGTGGTTACAAATATAAATAGAAGATAAATTTTCTTAATGAGCTAGACAAGGTGACACATGCCTGGAACTCCAGTACTCCAGAGACCAAAGCAGGAAGACTATCACAAATTCATTTTTAAAAAGTTAAAAACTCAAAAAAGGCAATGAGATTTTACATGGTAATATAATAAATTTCTGAGCTGGGGATATAGCTCAGCAGCACAGTGCCTATGTGGCAAGTGTAAGGTCCTGAGTTCAATTCCTAGTACCAAAAGACATACATTCATACATACATACATACATACATACATAAATATCTAACCTACTATAAGTTTTAGGGGGGAGAGTAAATTAATATTGAGTAGCTACTTTTTTTTGTTTGTATTTTAGGGAAGGGTCTACAAGGTATTCAAGGTCTCACTACTAGAATGTACTCCTAGAGTTCCATCTGTTTATAGCTTCCCAAGAGCTGGGATTACAGGTGTGCGCCACCATGCCCAGTCTCAATTGCCATCTCAGCGGGCCCCAGGGGGCGGGGCTGGCATGGCAGGCCTGGAGATCAAACCCCCAGCTCCTGTATTGAGCAGCTACTTACAACTGTAGTAAGTTTGATTTTCCCTCAGCCAACCATCACTGGCTATACCAGTCAGTAGTCTCTTTTCTTAATATTTCATAGTCTGGAAAACCCAATTTTTTTTCCCACAGTTGAAGCCAACTGAACCAGGTGTCTCAAGCATGCCTAGAACCCAAAGTTTAACTTTTACCAGCACAACTAGTTAATTCTTTAGATGATACTAACTTTAAAGGATTCAAAAGGAGAAAATTCAGTGACAGCCCTACTGTGTGTGTGGCGGGGATGCTGAGACACATCTCTCTCACGGCAGCCCCAGGGCCAGAGGAAGGCCTACTTGAGGAAGGAAAGAGGAATAGCTGCGGCTGAGATGGAGCAAACAGAAAGAAAGCAAAACTTGTGGCTAAAACCTCTCCACATCAAGCCAGGTATGGTGGCATAGGCCTATGATCCTAACGTTTGGCAGGCTAAAGCAGACTGCCATGAGTTCAAGACCAGCCTGAGTTATAAAGCAAAACCCTGCCTCAAAAAAATAAATAAACCCTGTAATTCCAGCTCTCCAGAGGCTGAGGCAGGAGGATTGTTTTGAATTGAAGACCAGCTTTGGCTGCGAAGTGAGCTCAAGGCCAGCCTGAATTGCACAGACAGTCCTTGTCCCACATACACACACACACATCTCCGAATCATTTCTTTCAAACTGCCTTTTCTCAAGAAACTGAAGGAGAAAAAAAAAAAAAAAGAAGAAGAAAGAAAGAAACTGAAGGAAGGGGACAAAAATGAGGACTTTAGCCAGGTACATTATACGGGCTGTAATCCTAGGCAGTCAGGAGGCTGAGGCAACAGCAGTACAAACTCTTCAGACCAGCCTAGGCAATTTAGTGAGACTCTGTTGCAAAATTTTTTTAAAAATTATAAAAGATAGGGCTAAGGATATAGCTCTGTAGAAGAGTGTCTCTGGG
>PVJA010035749.1:0-21600 GCA_004027025.1 Myocastor coypus | reverse complement strand
AGGCTGGTCTCGAACTCGCACCAATCCTCTTGCCTCAGCCTCCCGAGTGCTGGGATTACAGGCGTGCGCCACCACGCCCGAAAAGATAATAGTATTTACAAAAAAGTTTCATACAAGTAAAAGCAACTTACTAATGCCACTGTTCTCTCACAAAATATAACTAAAAAAATATGCCATACTATATTTAGATTATTTAAAAGCACTGACAATGAAAATAAGATATTAATCCAGTTTTCTTAAGTTCTAAATTTAGAGACAATTTTAAAGTTTAAAAGACTTATACTAAACTGTTAAATTCCATAAATAAGGGAGTCCAAATGCCAGTGTTAGCTCAAATACTCATGCTTTGGCTATACATGTGCTAATCTGTCAAATTTGTTGATTCCTAAAAGACATCAAAACCCAGGTAATGGTACAGGTAAAACCTATAGTAAATATGCCTGATTACATTTGGATTCCTTTTGCTGGAATCCACCAGATTTTGTCTATAGAGATATAACAAGGCCTTAGCTATCCGTCTCATACAGACCAGCTAAACTTAGTCTTTTAGGTTTTCTGCCTCATTACAAGGGAAGCTATCTTCACATTTCTTTGGCAGGACAATGCCTCAAAGATGCTTCCTCTATCAGTCTAATCCTGTGTCAAAGAATTCACTGTTGGGGAAATTGCCCTTACCTTCCTTCACCAGGGCTTCCTGCAGGAGGCCTTAAAACCAAAAAGTTATATATGTTGTTCAGTGGGCCCCACATATATGATACAAGCTGCAAAAGTTAAAAGGGTTTACAGGAATAAATTTGAGTTGAGGTGTTTCATAGTAAAAAGGATACAAAATAGAGTTATAGATAGAAAATAAAGATGGTGATACTAGCAGCCTAAAATGAAGGCCAGTCAGAGAAAAGGGACATTTCAAATAAATGTCCAAAGCTGCTAGAGAGGAAAGAAAAATATGTTCATGATGGAGTCAGAGGAAGTTTCAGATTGAGGTGGACATGGGTCTTTGCCTCTCAGCCTGACAAAACCCATGTTAACTGCCAAGGTAAACAGAAAGCCTGTTAAACTTTTAATAGATGCTCATGCAGATGCGTCAGTAGTTACCGAGCCAGTGGCCCCACCTACAAACTAGAGAGTACTCAGCGTTTTCCTTATTTCTGGCAATTCATGTGGCCCAAGTAATATTAGGGTTGGTAAAACATAAAAGGCCAGTTTATTTAAAACAATACCCAATAGCCATAAAAGATAAAAACCCCATGTTTAAGAGATCTCTGCTAATAGACCTAAAAATATTACCCCCTCAAATCCTTCCAGTAATGTCTCCAAAATACTAAATGTCAAATCAATGATATATAAAATGGTGAGGTCCCCAGACCCTATCTTTGCCATCTTTGTTAAAGTCATTACTGTTTGCTTGGTAAAAATCATTTTGACTACATTCATAGTTTTTCTGCTGATGTTATTTAGTCCATGTGTGTTTAAAAGTTTCTTTGGCTTTGTCTTCTCCAGATTTAAGGTGATTCCACCTACCCAAGATAAAAATGCCTGGTGTCTATTGACAGCCTTTAGATAGGACCTTTGGAGAATATCTCTGGCTGCCAGTTCACAACTATGACTCCTTTCAGCCTGAAGAAGCCAGAGCGGTCATCACCCATGCTTCCTTCACAGCAGTTTGGGTTACTTCTTCTGAAGAAGTAACCCGAACTTCTTCAGAGAGGGGAATGTTGAAGGCAGCTGAGTTAGATAAAAATATTATAGGCAATCAGACAGGCCCGGCCCTCAAGGATGACATGGAAGACAAGGTGACTTTCTAACTAGAACAGACATGCCTCTGCTGTGGGCCAGATCTCAAAACAAGAGTAAATAGAAGCAACTACACACTTCCCTAGGGATGGGCATCAGGGATTGATACTCTAAGTAGACATCAGTCACCTTAAGAGATCCTGAAAAGAGTCATGCGCCCAAGCTCAATAGGTGGTGTTCTTGCTCGCTTGCTATGTGACTTGTCTTCCCATTGGATCCCGATGTTAATCAATTTTACCTGAGCAATGGTGCTTGTAATCTCATTGGTTGACCACAGTTTTATCCCACCTCATACCCACCTGAGTAAGTTCCCATGTCTTCTCTATAAAAGTCTCTGGAAGAGACAGCTTCCTGGGGACACTCACTAGGACCCCCTTCCTGTCCCTCTCTTGGACAGGAGCTTTCTTTCCCTCAATAAATATGTTCTGCTCATTACCTCCGTTTGTTCCTAAAATTTATTCTTCGGTTTTAGAGAACATGAACTTGTCCCAGGTACTTTTCAGGTTGGGGATCGGTTTTCCCTATAACATTTGGAGGTTCCCTATTAGAGGTAATCCACTCCAGATCAGTCTTTTCTTCCTAAATCATTATGACTGAGGTGAATGAAAATTTATAGCACCCATACAAAAACTCTAAACTCTTAGAAAGCCTTAACACACACACACACACACACACACACACACACACACACACACACACCATTAACCTAACCTAGTTAGCCCAACTTCCTGTTCTACACTTTCTTTTTCTTAATTCAGGAGTTGACTTCTCAATCCATAGCCACACAATGTTTTCAGCACTGCTGGTATAATAACAGTGAATTTTGAAACAGTTTTAACTGTAAAGTACAAAAATCCTTGCCTTTGTTCTATAGATTATCAGGTCCTTGAGGGAAATGGCTCTGTCTGTTTTATTTATTTATTTATTTTTTCTTTTGCTATCTTCAACAGGTGCTAGCTTAACGAAGAGTACTCAATAACAGGTGTTGGCTGTCTGGCAGATTTTCTCATTAAAATCAGTGGCTTTGGAGATTTTACTTCTTGTCTTGACCTGAATGGATCCAAAATATACACTTTGGATCCAAAATATATATAAAAGAAATAAATGGGAACTTCCAGGACTCCAAAAGTAAATGCCACTCAGGGAGAGATGAAGACAAAGATTATATAAGCAACAGCTTTAGGTGCAGGTAGAGATATTCCCCCTAGGAATAGAAAAATAACAGCAAAGATGATGCTTTCTTTCCACTTCTTTTATTTTTATTTTTTTTAGATTAAATTATCTCTAATAAGGAAGGGAGAATCAGGTAGAATATTTCACAGGTAGCATTTTATTGGAGACTAGCTACATTGTACGTTACCAGAAACTGATTTTCATAACAAAGCTTTCATTCAAAATTCAGAGTTACTGTACAATTTGGAAAATGCAGATTTATATAGCTGGAGCTAATATGCTGCATATTGTTTAGAAGCAGTCCCTACAAATATACACATTCAAGATTGTCAGTGGATGCTAATTGTTAAAGACTCAGGCATAAGACCATTTTTTAATTGAATATGAAACCTCAGTGGAGTGGGGAAAATTTTCTAAAGTGGTGATAGAATTGTTAAGTATCCCCTAAACTATAACATAACAGAAAACATAAAATGTCTCAGAGATGGCCATTGACTTAGGGCAATGTATTTTATACCATAATCTGTTTTATAGTGTGCAGGTGTGGATATTGATGACATCAAGCTTCCTGTCTTCAGGATGGGCAGTCAGTCACTCATGCACTGCAGATGAGATTCCTGTGTGGTATCTCATAGTTAAAGGGCAAGTCTGAGCCACAGATGCACTCAAGCAGAGCGACCATGATTTTGCTTTCTTACACTATGTTCCAGCCAAGAAACTCGAAGGGTTTCAGATTTGCCTTCATGTCCTTCAAGAGATACAAGTATTTCCCCTTAGAGTGGGGAAAATGTATTAAGCCTGCTGAAGAACCGGTCTTAGGAAGGTAGTGGCATAAGAAATGATTTTCAGTGTCAGAATATTATCTTAAATTTTAAAAATTAAAAAAAATATTAGTAAGTAGTCATTCATGCTTCAAAGAAATTAAGAGCAAGATTAATTAAGAGTCTAAGGTATGAACAAGGTTCTTCAGTTTGAGCCTTAGTTCAGACTACTTGTTGAGTATTTTTATGTTTTTTTATATTAATTAATTAATTAATTAATTTCACTTGAGGTTGGGCCAGCTGACCCTGGGGATGGAGCTGGTGTGGCATGTGGTGCCAGGATAGAACTGCAGTCCCTGTGCTTAGCAGAGCTTGCTTAAGCAGGGACTTTAAACTGCTGAGCTATCTTGCTGGCCCTTTTTCTTCTTTTTGAGACAGTGTCTTGCAACATAGTTCAGACTATAGTTTACTATGCAGCCCAGGCTGCCCTGGAACTCAGTGTTTTTCACTGCATAAGCTTCCAGAGCAAGAGGTCACAGGGTTGCACCATCTTGCACTGCTGATTATTTGTGTCCTGCAGATTTCTAACTCTATCCTTGTGTCAACCTCCTTACCTTCTATACCTATAGCATAGAAGTAGTATGGGTGTCTTTCTTAAGGGTGGTACTTAAGTAATAAATGAGTATTAAATGAGTTAATATGGTGGGTTTAGAATAGAGCATGCTAAGTACTTTAGCTCTTACTGGTATGCTTATCATTTTTGTAAGAAGCCATTTCTTTGACTCTTATAAGTAGCAGAAAACAAACTAATAAATAAATACTCCTTCCCTTTGTGCCAGTAAGATTTACACCCTCACTTGTAACATAGGCCTGCAGAGGTGGGGGTAGAGAGCTGGAAGATCATTTGTAGGTGTGGCTCTAGCCAGAGAAATTCTGGTTTTGCAGAGTCAGCTCGCCAGGCAAATGTAGTGTAGGCCAGGTTTATTTTATGCTTCCTTACAGAATTACACAGTTAAAAAATGGAAACAGCCTTTTCTTAAAGGAATCCCTTTAGGCTGTTAGCAGATAAGGACAAGAGGTCTTAGCCTAGCCTGGAGCATTTGCATTTTAATAGGTAACTTGTGAAGCCCTAATCTTTCAGGACCCTGGCTAAGCAACACTGTGACCACTGAGTTTGGGGTGGGGGTGGGGATGTGCAAGTGTGTTTGAGTAGAGGCTGTGGATAGGGAGAGGCTGGGAGCTGGGAGCCTTTCTGAGTCTTTTCCATCATGATCATCATATTCCGTAGGAGTGTAATCTCCTGCAGAAGAGAAGGCCTTTAGAAGCAGTGTGTGTGTGTGTGTGTGTGTGTGTGTGTGTGTGTGTGTGTGTGTGTGTGTCTTGCAGAGAGGTGTGCTTGTCTCAGTGACCAATATGCAGCAGACATTTTTAGCAACAATAAGCAACCTCGTGCCATGCAACAACTAAGGCACCTTTGCCTGCTAAAATGTTGTTCTGCTTTGCTACATCCTTCCATGTCCAGCTGGATATTTTGTGTAGGTTAGCCTTGAACCTGACTTTGACAAATAAGTACAAAAGCACTTTTTCATATATACCACACTTCACCAGAAATGAGCTCTCAGGCATACTGAGAGATTATTCTTTGCTGAGAACAGCATCCTTGAATTCTTCACTGTTTCAGAAAAATCAGATCACCGATAGCTACATTCTTTGTATTTGTGTCATCTGTGTAGCATAGCACTAACCATGGACATATTTTATTATGAACATTTTCTCATTTTATTAATTCCCTATATGAATACTTGGAATTGTACTGATTTAGAAGAATATATTCAGTGTGGGTAACACATAAAGAGTTTAGTTTCAGGAACCTAAAATTTAAACAACTTAGGGAGCCCTTCATAAAAATTTAAATAGAAAATTTTGAATAAAATTTGAGATGTTGGAATGGCTGTTGATTTAGAACAAGTAAATAAATCACAACAAATTAAAAAGGATGAAAGCTGACAAACTATATGAGCATTACAAAATCTAGAAAAAAATGACAATTAGTTTTATATGAATATACTTTTCTTCTACATACTTTTGCTACATACTATTTGGTCTTTTTATCAGACAGTTATGTTGTAATGTAATTTTTATAAAGAAGCTAGAGGTATAATTCATTCCTCCCGCATCATTGATCAACATTTATTTTCTATTATTGATAGCTGGGGTGCACACCAGGTGTAATTTCTCATGCAGTATTCTCATTGTAGTCTTTCTACAGGCTTGCATTTCACACCGTCATTCTGATAAACACTATAGTGCTTGATTCCCATTACAAAAGGCAAAAGCACTGTGATGTATTTGCAATTTTGTATTCAGCCCTACTGAGCAGATTTCTGATAGGAGGCAATTTCCCTTTTCATTAGACATGGGGAAAAAGTCAATCCTCTGCCAACAATTTTACACATACCTGATGCTAGGGAAAAACTTTTTTATATGATTATCTACTGACTCCAATTCAACCTGTGTTTTCTTTCACTTTCCACCAACTTCCAATGCCCCACATAGAAGATACACTCATGCCAGGGCATGACTTGTGCCATCCACTTTGTCGTGTCACTTTGTCATGAAGCCAGGAAAGCTAGTTCTCAATGCAGGAGCTTGGTAGACATCTTGCTGTATGTTATTATACTTGATAGTGACTACAGACGGTGTGCTTCTGTTGTACTAATCCAGGAATAAACTAATCTTCAACAGAAGTTCTCTGCTGAATCTTAAGCATGAAGGCACACTGCCCCATGAGGGTGTGCACTCATCAGCCAGCCCTGTGCAGCCCCAGGTGGGATCTGCCTGCAAACCCAGGGAACAAGTAGCCCAGACAGCTGGACACCCGAGCTGCCGCTCCTGCAAAGTAGCAGGTAGGACAGATTAACTATAAGACATCTAAAACTGTAGCAGAAGTTTATTTTTAAATTTTTTACAAGAATTCAAAGTGGTAAAAAAATTGAAACAATATGGAATTTCATTAAACAAAATAATAGAAATTTGACAAGTGTTATGTTATAATATTATCTTAAAATTAGTTTAGATTACTAGATATAAACATGCAAAAATGGAAAAAAAATTAATTGTTACTTTCAATAGACCAACAGACATCAGCAAAAGGATGAAAGAAAGAAGGGAGAAGAGATATATTGATGCGTATACACAGTTGAAGTATATTTTATAGAAACCTTTGATAGAGGGAAGTTGGCTGGGTAAGTCTTATAAAAAACGTGAAAGATGATATAGATGCTGTGATTTCCATATATGATGTCTAAAGCCAGCCTCTTCAGCTGTAATATCCCAAAGGAAGATCAACCTCTTCTCAAGGAAGATGGGAAACAGAAGAGCTCAGAGAAAAACCACATACCTGGCAACAGAGGATTGGTACAGAAATCTAGAGCCAAGCATCATGCAATGCTGGCTGTATCAGCAAAATCATTTATGTTTGTTGATAAACCTTTGGTAGCTCTGTTAAAAATAAATAAATAAATAAATACGTAAACAAACCCCCCTGCCTGAAGCAGCTTTCTTGCTCCCAGTGGGGAAGGATATGTGATGCAGAAAACTATGAATGTGAAAAGACAGTGGCCTTGCCTTATGGCTAAAATCTTGGTGTGACTTGGATAAGTCTGGGTAAGGGCTTAGTGCCCAGCCTGTGGTGCTATCTGGAAGTCTCTACAAGCCATTAAGACAGGGGGCCACGTAGGAGGTCTTAGGACACTTGGGACATGACCTTAAGGGGGCCATTAGGATTGCAGAACTTTCTCCTTCTCTTTACTTCCCAGACATAGCCACTAGGAGTAAAGCAGCTTCTCCCAACATATACACTCCTACCCTGATGTGTTGCTGACCACAGACCCAAGACAACAGGACCAACCCAACATGCACTAATACCTGCAGAAACTTGAGCCAAAATAAAACCTTCCTTGTTAAGTTGACTAACTCAGGTATTTTGTTATAGTGGCAAAAAGCTGACTAACGCAAACATCTTAGCTTTATAACCCTTCCAAAACGATAGGCTTTATTGAGTGACTCAGAGGGGACCAGATGAGTGAAGGAACATGAAGCCCGACTTGCATTCACCTTAACGTAACTATCATTGCTAGGTCCATGCCCAGTCTATCGGTAGGAGAGAGTGCCATAAAATGTGTAATATCAAAAGGAGTGTGGTAATACTGGAGAACACTTTCATAGATTTTGTGGAAGAGAAAGGAACAGAAGAAAGTGAAGCATGGTCCTTAGCATAGTCCCAGTCCATCACAGTCCATCAGAACTTTTCCTTTTCCTCCTTCAAAACAGGCAACACTTGCCAATTACTAGAAGTTTAAACAAATATTAGGGGTCTTAACAAAATTAAAGGGCTGGGAATATAGCTCATCAGCACAGTATCTGCCTGCAAATACAAGGTCCTAAGTTCAATTCTGAGTTTAAAAAAGGAAAATAAAATTCATAGTCTGACATCTGATATGAGCTTTTGACTGGATATTAGAAATAGATACATGATCAGAAAATTCAGGACATTTTAGTGGTCATTCCTATAGATCATTGTTTCTTTTTTTTTTTTTTTTTTTTTTTTTGTCTTTTTGAGGCAGGGTCTCGTTATGCAGTTGAGGCTGGTCCTGCGCTCACTTTTGTAGCCCAGGCTGGTCTTGAACTCGCACCAATCCTCCTGCCTCAGCCTCCCAAGTGCTGGGATTACAGGCGTGAGCCACCACGCCCGGCAAGATCATTGTTTCTTATAGTCAGGGATTTGTAAATTTTTACAAGAAAATAAATGCATTTCACTGATAATAAAATAAATCAGCAAAAATGCTATAGATAATGGAGATGGCCATGTCATAACTAAGCATTGCCAGTTTGTTTCAATATTTACAATTGTGCTTTTTTGGTTATAACTCACAACTGCATCCCTTCACTTTCAAATTGTCTTATCACACATGTGTGTATGGGTTTCAGGTTGTTCCAATAGTGAAAAGGAGAGGAAACCAACACAAAAACTGTCATATAATACGCTGTCCGCCACTAATCAACCTTCTTTATTATACTTCATAGCGTGTTGCAGAAATACATATGGAGAAAACTCTCTATTTATATGACCCAACAAGCAACAGGCAATGGAGGGTGAATGTACAACACTAAATATAAAATGATATTTTAGATATTAAATTCCTAAAATAAATGTATATTCATTTATATATAGTTCAAAAATGACATAATGCTAATCTTTTTTTTAAGAGAAAAAACTACACAGTAGTATCAATGGGTAGCTCATTAAACTTATCACTTAAACATAGCTTGTTGATAAAGCTACGATTAATTATATACCTTTCCAAAAATGAGCAAGTTAATACTTGAAGTTCATTAACATGATTTTTTATAATATATTTTCCCAACAAGCAATCCTGGACTTGAAATACTATGATGAAATATATGACTTAAATAGAGATGTAAACCTGATACTTAAACTTTCACCCACTAAACCTCACACAAAAATTTAGTTTCTGCAGCAGAACATTATTAATCGTATACTTTTATTTCTAAAATGTTTATTTGCCAAATATTCTTTTATTATCTGTGATTCAAAAAAATAGACAGAATGTTGTCATTTGTAGAGTAAGCTGAGTTTTCTGCTGGAGAAGGTAGACAACAATCAAGTAGACAAATAAAATAGCAAAAGCTTGTAACAGATATTTGTGAAAAGTAAATAAAGTTCCTATGCAGAAGCACAAAGGTAATCTATTTTAGACAGGTGACCTTTCAATAAAAATGACATCCCAAGGAAAATGTTAAAGCATGAGTTAGAGCAGACCATGACAAAAGCCGGAATAAGCAATGAAGCAGGAAAAGTCCCCTGAACAAGAAAGCCTTTGGAGAATTCTAGGGAATTAAGAGTGGAAACTGTAGGACTGATGTAGAGGGAATAAGGGAGACCAGGGCATAAAATAAGATTGGAAAGCAGGTGGCGGCCAGGTCTGGAGGACCTGGTACAACATGGCCCAGTGCAAGCATTTTATTTGAAAGGTAATGAAAAGGCATCATGTTATTTTAAGAGAACACACACAAAAACATAGATACATATAGCCACATCTATATTCCCACAAATGTAGCTTCACTTGCTATAAACAGTTGGAAAGTTTTTCATGTGAATGAATATTACATGTGTATACAAACACATGCATATGTATGTATGTATCTGTGTGTGTGTGTGTGTGTATAAAATACAGATTCTTTGGATATTGGTGTTTTGTTTTGTTTTGTTTCTGTGTTTAGGACAGGGTCTACAGGGTCTCACTATGTAGATCCAACTTGCAGTGATTCTCATGTTCACAACTTCTCAAGTGCTGAAATTACATGCACATACCACCACACCCAGTCTCCATCACTGTCTCAGTGCGCCCTAAGGTGGGGCCAGCATGGCAAGCTGGAGATAGAACTCTAGCCACTGCACTCTGCCTAAGTAGGTGCTTTAGTCCACTGACCTATCAGGCAGGGCCTTTTGCATGGATATTGAAGTATAGATAAAATATTATTTCATTGCCCATAAAATGTGATGGCAGATTGGCTAAGGGAGGTCATAGCACAGGTTATGAAAAGTTGATGGGTTCGATGCCTATATAGGAGCTGATATTATCAGGATTTATTAACAAATGGGAAGGTAAAGAAATCATGAAATACAGTCCTTAATTTTCTGTCTAAGTAAAATATGAGTCCATGTATTATGTGGTGAAACCCTGGGGAAGCACTATATTTAGGGGGTAGACCAGATTTAAGGCAGAAAATCAAACATTGCAGTTTGGAGAAGTTTTAGTTTGACATGTCTTTACTATATCTAAGTGCTTAAGCTAAACTGACAGTTATACAAGTGGGGAGACCAGAAGAAATATCTGAACTAGAGATATAAATTTGAAGATCATTGGCATATGTTCAAAGTCACTGAATAAGATGAGATCAGCTAAGGAGAGGGAATGTGTAGCTCAAGCACAGAGCAAACACCGGGGTAGAGCCCTTCAGAATTCCAGTATTTTGAAGATGGGAGAAGAGGAAGAGACAGAAACAAGAATAGTGAGAACAGATGGTAAGAGGGGAAGCTCTCAAGAAGCTGACTGTGTCCCTAAGGACTCTCAAGAAACTCATTGTTTCACTAGAGCTGGGAAGAGGACACACTTCTGGAGGAACCAGCTTATTATACTGAATCTTCTTAAGAGGCAAAGAAAGATGAAAGGATAAAATTATATCTTGAATCCAGCAACTTGGAAATCTTGGAGACTTTAACAGCAGCAATTTCGGTGGGGTTGTATGTATAGTTGACAGGCTGAAAGCAGCTGGAAAGTAAATAGAAAGGGTCCAGGGAAGAAAACATAGGTAGCTGACTTTCTAAGAAGTTTTGCTGTAGTGTGGTGGTGTAGAAATGTATAGCACTAAGAGAGAGTTTCTATTCTATAGAGGTGTTAGATATTTTTTTAACAGGAACAATTCAGGAAAAAAATGTGGAAATAAAAATTTAGATAGTTGAGTTCCATTTAATCTTTTGTGAAAGAAACTATGAAAGCCAGGGATATAGTTCAGCAGCACAGTGTCTGCCTAACACATTGTGGATATTTGTTTTTTCTAAAGTTCTCGGGGCCCGGCGGGATGGCTCAGTGGTCTAAAGCGCCTGCTTGGGAAAGCTTGGGCGACTGCAGGGACCGCGGTTCGATCCCCGGCACCACATGCTGCGCCAGCCCTGCCCTCAGGGCGGGCTGAGTCGGCCACAAAAATGAGTGAATAAACAAACAAAGGTTCTGAAACAAGAAAAAATAAATAAATAAATAAATAAATAAATAAATAAAGTTTTTGCATTCTACAAACACATACACTAAAAATAACAAGTTCAAGGAGAACACTGATTGTAGCAGATCATGCAAGAATGATCACCAGCATGCTAATAAAAACATTAACACTTCTAAATACACTAAATGTCAAAAAGCTAAAGTACATTTCAAAGAAAGAAAGAAAGAAAGAAAGAAAGAAAGAAGAAAGAAGAAAGAACCAACAGTAGGTACAGGGCTTGACCTTTCTCAAAGACTAATGAAAGTGACAAGAAAAGTCCCAAATGACAGAGAAAACCATAACCCAAACCCATACAAGCCAGATTTATGGCAAAACTAGTCTAAGAAGAAAACTTGAAGTAAACTGTCATTGCATAAGGAACTTGATTTTGCGATCTTCCAGTGTAAGTGACATTCATATTTAGTGACTGTCCCATGATAATGCAAAGTATCAACTTGCTAGAAAAAATCTTGTTTACACCAACTTCTATATTATATTGACATTATTTCTTGGTCTGCCAAAAATATATACAGTCATTTGCATTTCAAAAATAGACACTGGATCTAAGAAACAGTACTGAGTTTATTTCTTGATGTGTTAAGCAGTTGTTATGTGCATAGTAATACAGTGAGTGCTATGTTAGTTCCCAGAAAGGGAACTGCTTCTAAATATATTGACCACAAAACTTAATTCCCATTAGCAGAGCTAATAATGGAGAAAATGAAGGGTACTAATGAAAATAATAAACACCGCACAGAAACAGTAACTGTTGTCCATACTTAGTGAACCTTAACTGCATATCAGACATTGTTATTTTGTCCTGGTTAATACTGATAGGAATTTTATGTATTAGACACTACTAGAACCATTGATCTTCATGAGACACAGAGGTTATGATTATTCATCTTGTGAGTGCCAGAACCCAGGTTTAAAGCTCAGAGGTCTGACGGCCAGGATCTGAAACCTAAGGAAGAAACATTCTGTTCCATATGCTCCCCAATTCTATTGCCATAACATTTAGGGTAATTGAACCATTCACACCCTCTTTAATAAGTTAAGGACGTGTGTCTATTTTTTGCCTAGACATTCATGAGTTTTATCCTGACAGAGCATCTAATGGTGCTGGAGCTTGCAGCAGAGGCGGGAAGGAGGTAATGGACTCGGAGGGGCGAGGAGTTAGCCTATACTGTCAACATTTCTAAGGTCAGTTGCTCAAGGGTCCTGTTGTTGAAGTATGCCTAACAAAAAGTTAAGAGAAGACTTAAGTTGTCTTCTTTATTTCTCTTAAAAAAGCCACTCTCAGCCAGGCATGGAGGTGCATGCCCATATGCCTAGGATTGGGGGAGGCTGGGGTAGGAGTATCATGGGTTTGAGTCCTACCTGGGCAACTTAGCAAGAGCTCTCTCAAAATTCCAAATAAACAAGGGTGAAAGTGTAGCTAAGTGATAAAATATTCCTTGGTTTAATCCCTGCTCTCTCTCTCTTTCTCTCTCTCTCTCTCTCTCTCTCTCTCTCACACACACACACACACACACACACACACACACACACACACACTCACAGTATAAAAAGACACTGTGTTATGAGAACTCTGGCCACAAGGGAATTGAGAGGGACCACATGCGATAGTTGATACATTGCATCAACTTGAGGATGTTTGTCTGGATCCAGGTCCGCCTATTCCCAGCCATGGGGACCCCATACTGCAGGATGCCCCGGGCCTGCCCTGGGATGGGCCAGATGGCCCACCCCAGAGTGACTGAGCATAAATAGTGCACTAAAAGAGTTGAGGAAGACTTTCTGTGAGCAGCCCAGCCCGGCCCTGCCCTGGCTGCTTCCTGCGTGGCCCAGCCCTGCACAGCTTCCTCGGAGAAGTCATCATCTTTGGAACAGCTTGATCTTTGCAGCCATACCAGTTCAGAGGAACTCTGCACCGACACAAAATTTGGAAGAGAGAAGCTCAATGGATGGCACAGCTGTTGCTCCTCCTCTGCTCTTCATTGTTTTCTGCCACCTTGGAGCCAGCGGAGTATGAACTGAAATCTCCACAAACTGTGAACTAAATAAACCTTTCCTTCCTTCATTTTGAGTGTCAGGTATTTGTCCCAGCAACGAGTAAAAAGTAACTAAGACACCACATCTAATGAGGGTTGATAAAACAGCCGGACTGAGCCTGGAATAGACAGGTCATTCTTAAAGCTGTGCTGATGTTTGGGACTTAGGTGCATATGAGAAAATGTACCACACACCTACCTTTGAACAACTGAAAAAATGTGCAGAAACAGTCAGTGATGTGGCAGAATGGTGACATGTAACACAGAGGACACTATAAAATGGTATTTGAATGTAGGAACAGGAGTTACAAAAAACAAGGCTTATAGCTAATCTCTAAGGATAGTTACTTTATTCTTCGCATGTCTTTTCTTTGTCCAAGAGGGTGATGTTGGGAAGAGAAAGGAAGGTGGATGATGTGGTCCTCATACTTCATCTCCCAACATATATCAAATGACTGGAGGGCTGGGGATATAGCTCAGTGGCATAAGCACCTGCTTGGCAAGTGTAAGGTCCTGAGTTCAGTCCTTGGTACTGAAAAATAAAAATAAATGACGAGACATGAACTTATGCCCAGTGACAGGTGGCAGGGCAGGGAATGCTGAAGACCAGGCATAATTTTGAGTAGTACAGAAAATTAAATTTTAAAATGGACATAGTTGTGTTTATTAACCATGATGAGACCACTTCGCCAATACAAACTAATAAATGAGTTCTAGAATTGGTTCAAGGTGTCACTAAGGAAGCCTGTTGCTCAAGAAGAATGGGGTCATGGTAGTAGCCATTGAAAATGCTAATGATTTTATGTTTATGTCCCATAAGTTGAGAAACCTTCCAATGCAGTTGTGTCCAGGGAAGGGAAAGGTTAGGCTACGTGTGCTGTAAGGTCTGCTGCAAGTCTGACATCCGAGTGTTCTCTGGCAATTGGGAACATAAGAGTTCAAAAGGATATCAGCTAGTTACTCAGACAATATGGCCCTGTGGTGATTCCCAAAGGGCTGTGACTCCTGCTCTCTGGAGGATGAGCCCTTATTTTCTTCTCTGGGCTTCCTGGTTGACAGTTCAGGATGGAGAGTGACCTTTCCTTCTGTGCCTCTACCTCAGAACTGGCAGAGGTGAAAAGAGAAAGCAGCAGGAGGTAGTGACAGATTTGAAAGCAGAAATTAGAGCAAGCAAAGACTTAAAAATAGAGCAGTGGAAGGGTGGTGGGATTGATGTTACCACAGGACATTTGTTTGTTTGTTTTGTCTTTTTGAGACATGGTCTTGCTATGCAGTTGAGGCTGGCCTTGAGCTCACTTTTGTAGCCCAGACTGGTCTCGAACTCGCACTGATCCTCCTGCCTCAGCCTCCGGAGTGCTGGGATTACAGGCATGCACCACTACGCCCTGCTTCCAGGGGACATTTGTTAAAGATGACTTGAGGAAGGGAGATGCTATTTTGAATTTCCTAGCTTTTATAATTTGCAAAGGTGAAAGATACTGTAAATTTTTAAAATAGTAAAGACCTGAGATAAGCAGTTTGATTTTCTTCATTTTAGGAATGGAGAAGTCTGAACTCCACAGAATGCTTTGATGTAAGGTATATATTTAAACAGTTAACCAGTGGTGAATACTAAACTGAACTATGAGGCTATTGTGCTGGTGGTGGTCATTTTTGTTGCTACTCCAGTTGAATATTCCACACTGAAAAAAGCTTGGGGACAAGTGGTGTTAAGACTATACAGCCCAACGTGGAAAGCAAGACACTGGAGAAGGGAACAGATGGATGAACAAAGCATATCAGATAGTAACAAGCAGGGGATTAAATGAACGTCATGAGATAAAGAGTGAGTGGTTAATTTAGACATGGAGGCTAAGCACATGCAGAAGTAATAGTGCAGAGAATCGCTCTTGACAATTCCACTCACCAGACTCGGTGGCACTCACCGTTCCCTCTGCAAAACACACTGACAGATGTACACTGTCTATCAAATAACCACCTGGTAATCAGAGACAGAGTGATGAACTACATTGAAGACATTAGTTATCCAGTGGGAAAAGAACCAAAAATAGCATAAGTGGTGGTTAGATGCCTGGGGCAGCCTCTATGATATGCGACCCGTCCCCATCCTGCGTGGCCCACCTCTCAAAGGTAAACCACCAGCGCCTGGCACATCAATCAGATTCTGAATAACTCAGGATGCTAATAGTAAATACATCAGATCTAGCACTCCACAGCTTTGACTTTCATTTTGATATAAGCAGTTACTATACCAAAATGCATGCCAGAAGGTTACTTATTAGATCTGTGCTCTTATTTCATTGTTACCCTATCATAGTGGGTATCACAATACATAGAAATTGCATCTTTTCTTGTCTGGCTCTTCATCACATACTCATTGAAATCACTGACTACAAGTGTTTGATTCACTGCTCTTTACCTGGTGCTTAGCACCCTGCAGGGCATGTTTAGATCTTCAATAAATATTTATTAGAGGGATAAATGAGCAATTAACTCATTGATTATTCCAGCAAGATGTTGCAGTCTAATAAATCATTCTTCTCTTCCTTAGAGACAAATATTTCTGAAATTATATATGAAGGCTGAAGAAGACTGCAGAGTGTTGGACTATCCTTCATCTCTAATTGTTCTTCCTTTGTGCGAGCTACCCATTTTATTTTTACATCTGTGCTTAGGAAAACCAGACTCCAGAACATACCATTTAGTTAAAACTGCCAGGATTTAGGATCACAATTTCTTTATGACTGATGGCCTGCTTGCCAGTCTACTTCAGAATATGTAAAACATGGGGGTAATATGGTTTTGTAGTCTTTTCCCCACTGTTCTAACATGGGGTATTTACTTATGAATTTAATTACTAGAAATACAGTGTAACTTGTCAACACATAAAAAGGAAAATGAAATTCCTCGTGCTGCCAAGTTTCAATCCTTAGATTCTCTTTATTCCAGTCACTTGGCAGAAGAATCCTCTGAGTAAGCACTAGAGACTCATGCCTGTGATCTCATCCCTTGACAAGCTGAGGCAGAAAGATTACAGTTCAAGGTCAGCCTGGAAACTTAGTGAGACCCTGTGTCAAAACGAAAGAGGGGAGGTCAGAGGACGAAGCTTAGTGAGGCAGCACCCCAAGGATCCATCCTAAGTACAGGAGTTGAGAGGGGCAGAGAGAGAGGAGACTCCCTTTGGTTCATCTTTTACAGTGTTTTTATAAATAAAAATTCTAGTTCTTAGAAAAAACTATACTGTTTCGGTCCTTAATGAATTAGCAAGGATACACCCATGACTCTGACAGGATACTTGGCTGCAAAGGTTATTTCGAAATGCATTGCTCAGAATTTGTGAGCAAACGAAAGGAAATTATAGATGCTTTCATCATGCATCATTCTTTTATGTCCTAGGGTCATCATTTAAAACTCATTTTTAGGGCTACTTTTTCCACTTAAAACATCACTTATTATCCCTCCCAGTCCATGGCATATTCCTGACGTCTCTCACATCTCTGTTGAGATACACTGTATTACATCTCTGTAAAGGACACATTGCCTGGATACTGATGTATTGTTAAAAAATAAAAGATGAATGGTTTTCACCCCCTTGGGATGTGACTGAGTACACACTTGACTCAAAAGATTCAAGCTTGGATTGCAATTCTGTTTACTCCTAGTTTCCAACTCTGAGATCAGATTGATGAAAGAATCTTCTACACAAAAGAACCTATCAAAAATTGTAGAAATATCCCATAATTGAGAAGCGATATTATGTATACTTAATAAAAAGTTGATTGACACAAAATTATAGATTATATAAATGATAAGTTCATTAATCAATTTGAATGGAAGATGAGGCTACTCTACTTGAAATGCAGTCTTTTATGTATTTTATTTCTAATTTTTAAACTAACAAACAATAATTGTTTGCAGTTAGGCAGTACAATGTGATGTATTGAAATTTCTTTAGTGCACAATAACCAGACAGTGTATGCCTTTTCTTTAACTCTCAGACATATCGACTTTTTAAATTACGTGTTTTATAGCCAGGCGTGGTGGCTCATGCCTGTAATCCCAGCACTCGGGAGGCTGAGGCAAGAGGATTGGTGCGAGTTCGAGACCAGCCTGGGCTACAAAAGTGAGCTCAGGACCAGCCTCAACTGCATAGCAAGACCCTGTCTCAAAAAAGACAAAAGAAAAAAAAAAATTAAATTACGTGTTTTTTTATTAGTACATGTTTATAGTACATATAATTACATTTATCTTGGGAAATTTATATATGTACGTAGGACATCTTAAATGTTTTGTGTGTCTCTGTCTCTGTCTCATTCTCTCTCTGCTCATGTATTTGGTTGCTGCAGGGTCTCTCTAGGCAGCTGAGACTCACGGTGATCCTGTTTTCAGCCTTCCCAGATCTGAGATTACTGGTGTGCCTCACCACGCCCAGATTCTGGCCTGCTCACCCCTGGGGTGGGGCTGGTGCAGCATGTGGTGCCAGCCAAGGTCCCTGTGCTTGCCTAAGCTTGCCTAAGCAGACACTTTAGTCCTTTGAACTATCTCGCCAGCCTTAAATCTCTTCTGTCGCTTCCCTTTCTTATCCACCCCTGCTCCTTCCAACTCATGATTCCTTTTCCATTTGACAAAGATCTCTCTACTTCTTATTATCAATTCTTTATTTTCCTCTTTATTTATATTTTTTGATTCCTCACACATGAGAAACCATGTGGTATCTAAACTTGGATGTCTGATTTATTTTACTTACATTATAGTCTCAAGCTATCTCCACTTACCTATGACAGCCTCAAGTTTATCATTTTTTATGGTACAGATATACTCAATTATATACAAATATTACATTTTCTTTATCAATTCATCTGTTGATGAACATATAAGCTATTTCAATATTTATCAGTTATAAATTTTTTGCTTCTTATTCAGCAATGTCAGAAAAAATACAAGAAGCCTACTTAAATTTGAATTTCAGATAAGTAAACATTATTATTAACATAAGTATGACTCACTCAATATTTGAAATATACTTGCAAAAATTAGTTTTATTTATTTATATTAAAGTGTACTTAGGTATAATACATTTTTTTCTGTTAAATCTGACAACCTATCTTGGTTGTAAGATTTATGATAGATATAGAGCAAATTTTATGTGGTTATACATTATTTAAAGAGACTGATATACTCAGAGAGATGCATTATTAGACAATTTTGTCATTGTGCAAGCATCATAGAGTACTATATAAACCAAGATGGCTATGAGTTACTAGGCAACATAAATGCATGGATCCAATATTCTGTATGCAGTCTAACTATAGCATAGATAGGGAGCATAGGATGATGTGTGCATTCTTACTGGTTTAATATACTTCACAGTTTACTATACTACATTATAGTCTATAGCATGGCTAATTTAACATAGCTTGGTAATTATTTCAATTAACTTGTAAGTTCTAAGAAGTATAGGAGCTAGAACATATTTAGTTATACAACAAACAAATGACATTTAGATTTTGGGGTTCCAAGATACTGGCTTCTTAATATCTTTATAAAATAAGAAAAGCATGGAAGAATAGTGGAATGCTCTTGACATCCCGCTTAGAGGACATTTGATACTATTGAGAGACATTTTTAATTTCTCCAACACAAGGAAGAAAGATACTACTGGCATCTGATTTGATGGGTTGAATTTCTTGAAGATCTCCTATAGTTCCATTCTATCTCCATCTGACTTCTACTGACATCTAAGGCCATGGATATTGTGATAGCCAAGACAATCTTTCCTTCTCAACCCTTACCTTACACATATACATGACAGAAAGTTATTGGTCCTTAGACACCAACCTTCCTACCTACTATTTAGAAACCCTGGGGATAGACTAAAAGAGACTTTAAAAACAAAACAGTTCAATGCAATGTGTGGTGATTGCTTGAATCTTGTTTCAAACAGGCCATACTATAATAAAAACTATTCCTACAATAGAAGGCAAAGCAGCTATTTAAAATTATAATGTAGAAAATGTTTATGGATATGAGAATATTTCACAATATGCTAAGAGAAAAAGCAAACTGGATATGAAACACTTGGATAACATGATCTCATATTAAGAAGAAGAGAAGCTACTGTTTAAAGTCTATTTCTTCTGTTGTTATAACAACATATCGCAGGCTGAATAATTTATAAAGAATAGAGGTTTATTTAGTTCATAGACACCCTTCGTTTGCATTACCTTATGTATATGTAGAGCCTGGGGAGCCTAAGTGTGTGGCACTAGCACTAGGTGAGCATCAGTCTAAGAGTATGGTACCTGCATCATAACAGGGCAGAACACACCAGATGAGGACAGAGAGCAAGTGTGCGAGCCCAGGTCTCTTTTCCTTTCATTGAAAGTCACCAACACCACCATGAGATTCTTACTCTCATGATGAAATATAATGTCAATTATCTCCCAAATCCTCACATTTAAAAAAAAAAATCAATACATAAATTTGGGATTAAATTTCCAAAACATGAACTTTGGGGGAGATAACCATACTACAGCAGCTACACAAATAACAATCATTCCACTGAACATGAATGTATATGCTTATAAACAGAAGCACATATCAATGAATGAAATATTTATTCACCAAAATGGTAATGATGTCTATTCTAAATTAGGGATCCGAAGTCATTGATGTGATCTTGTTTTTCATTATCTGTGTTCTCTATGATGAAGGTGTATAGTTTTCACAATCAGAGGGGAAACATGATTATTTCAGAACTGAAATTGTTAGTCTGGATTGAAGATCTTTATGACAGTCCCTATTTACAGAATAGAGTTGAAATACTATTCCTATTTTCCTCATGGGTTTGGAGGTCATTTAATGGGTTGAATTTCTTGAAGATCTCCTATAGTTCCATTCTATCTCCAGGAATACCACATAATGGAACACGATGGGGGACTGTAACAGTGTGTTCTGTGCTTTTTATTAAGGGCTGTGTATTTTTCTCATGGACTCTCTCATGCGGTGCTACAGGACAGGCTAACTGAGATATTTAAAGATGAACTTGAAGAAGCTAGATTGGTCATTGTCCATGGTTCCCACACAGCAGTTCAGGTTACTTCTTCAGAGGGTGGAATGTTGTAGGTAGCTGAATTAGACAGAAATATTATAGGCAGTTAGAGAAGGCCATGCCCTCAAGGACAACATGGAAGACAAGGTGACTTTACAACTAGAGACAGACACTCCTCCGCCTTGGGCCAGATCTCAAGACAAGAGTAAACAAAAGCAACTACATACTTCCTTAAGGGTAGGCATCAGGGATTGATATGCTAAATAAGTATCAATCACCTTGAAAGAGCCTGGAAGGCTGGAGAGATAGCTTCTTGGCACAAGAGCTTGTCTGGCAAATGCATGTGAGTTCAATCCCTGGTTCTGCCAAAAAAAGAAAAAAAAAAAGAAAGTGCCTGGAAAGAGTCACAAGCCTAAGCCCAATAGGTGATATTCTTGCCCATTTGCTACATGTTTTGCTTTCCCATTGGATCCCGATTTTAATTAATTTTACCTGAGCAATGGTGCTTGTAACCTCATTGGTTGACCACAGTTTTGTCCCACCTCATACCCACCTAAGCAAATTCCCATGTTTTTCCACAACCTTAGACCCACCTCAGCACATTGTTTTCCTCTATAAAAGTCCCTGGAAGAGACAGCTCCCCAGGGACACCCACACAGGACCCTCCTCCTCTCCCTCTCTCAGACAGGAGATTTCTTTCCCTCAATAAATATGTTTGGCCCACTAACCAAAAGAAGAAGAAGAAGAAGAAGAAGAAGAAGAAGAAGAAGAAGAAGAAGAAGAAGAAGAAGAAGAAGAAGAAGAAGAAGAAGAAGAAGAAGAAGAAGAAGAAGAAGAAGAAGAAGAAGAAGAAGAAGAAGAAGAAGAAGAAGAAGAAGAAGAAGAAGAAGAAGAAGAAGAAGAAGAAGAAGAAGAAGAAGAAGAA
>PVJA010035748.1:0-21670 GCA_004027025.1 Myocastor coypus | reverse complement strand
AAAAAAAAAAAAAAAAAAAAAAAAAAAAAAAAAAAAAAAAAAAAAAAAAAAAAGAGAAGTAAAAAGTAAAAGGAATAAGGATAGGTAAAGAAGTAAAACTATCATTATTTGCAGATGACATGGTAATCTACTTGGAAGACCCAAAGAACTCCACCATAAAGCTACTGGAATTAATGCACAAATTCAGTAGCATAGCAGGTTACAAAGTCAACACACAAAAGCCAGTGGCATTCCTCTACACAAATAACAACACACTGAGAGAGAAATTAGAGAAGCAGTACCTTTCATGATAGCACCAAAAAAAAAAAAAAAAAAAATGAAATTCTTTGGGATTAACCTAACTGAAGAAGTAAAAGACCTTTTCAATGAAAACTACATTACTCTGAAAAAGCAGATCCTAGAAGATTTCAGAAAGTGGAAAGATATTCCCTGTTCCTGGATAGGAAGAACCAGCATTGTTAAAATGGCCATACTCCCTAAATTGTTATACAGATTTAATATAATCACTATCCAAATACCATCAACATACTTCACAGCCCTGGAGAAATCATTCCTAAAATTTATTTGGAACCAAAAAAGACCCAGAATTTCAAACACAATTCTGGGCAACAAAGGTATGGCAGAACGCATTACAATTCCTGACCTAAAATTATACTACAAAGCTATAGTAATAAAATCAGCAAGGTATTGGCAAAATAATAGGCCTGAGGATTAATGGAATAGATTAGAAGATGCAGAAGTGAATAAAAATACACTCAACCACCTTATCTTTGACAAAGGGGCCAAACACCTTTACTGGAAGAAAGATAGTCTCTTTAACAAATGGTGCTGGAAAAATTGACTCTCTATATTCTGAAAACTAAAACTAGTCTATCACTATGCAGAAAAATAAAGTCGAAATGGATTAGAGATATAAATATTAAAAGAGAAACATTAAATCTCCTGGAAGAGAAAGTGGGAGGAAATCTTGAAGACTTTGGAGTTGGCAAAAAGTTCATGGACAGAAATCAAATTGCGTGTTTAACAGTTGAAAGCATCAACCAATGGGACCTCCTCAGGCTAAAAAGTTTTTGGACATCGAAGGAAATTACCAACAGAGTGAAAAGACAACTTACAAATTTCGAAAACATTTTAACTTATAAGTACTCAGACAAAGGTCTTCTATCTAGAATCTACAAAGAGCTAAAAACCTTTAGTGTTGCAAAATTCAAAGACCCAATCCAGAAATGAGCATGTGAGAGGAACACACACTTCTCAGATAAAGAAACGCAACAAGCGTACAAATACATGAAGAAATGCTCCACATCGCTAGCCACTCATGAAATGCAAATCAAAAAAATACTTAGATACCATCTAACCCCAGAAAGAATGGCTGTCATAAAGAAATCAACCAGCAACAAATTCTGGAGAGGCTGTGGGAAAAGAGGAACCCTTCTCCACTGCTGCTGAGAATTCAGATTGGTGCAACCATTATGGAAAGCAGTGTGGAAGATCCTTAAAAAACTAGAATTGGAAATCCCATTCAATCCAGCTATCCCCCTACTGGGAATTTTCCCAGAAGAATTGAAAACATCATACCATAGCAATATCTGTGCACCTATGTTTATAGCAGCCCAATTTATAATAGCCAAATCTTGGAAACAAGCAAAATGCCCATCATTTGAAGAATAGTTAAAAAAATGTGGTATTACTATGCAATGAAATATTACTCAGCTATAAAGAATAATAGGCTGGAAGACTTCATATATAAATGGATATATATTAAACATATACTCATTAGTGAAATAAACCAGACCTACATGTGTAAATATCATACAGTCTCCCTAATATGAAAACTCTATCCTTTTTTCTTTCCTTACCAATATCAATTGAAAGGTGGGTCATGCCCACACCCTGTGCTCTATTGTGAGGAGAATATGTAGTGTGTCAACTGTTAAAAAAGTAATGTCTATTTAAAGTATTAATGTTTACTTGTTTGATCAATCTTATATACCTATAACTATTCATCTTAGCTGATCCAATGATGAAAATGTGTAATATAAACATTGTTAAATTTAAAATAAATAAATAAATAAATAAATAAATAAATAAATAAATGACTTCTTTAAAAAAAGAACAACAAAGTACTACAAGTCTTGCAAGAAAACAAACTCCAACTCAGACTGATACACCCTGCAAAACTCTTTCAAAGTCCATGGAGAAGTGAAATACTTCCTTAACAAAGAACAACTAAAGAATTTCATGATGACAAAGCCAACCACGTACGGTTTAGTCAAAGATATTCTAGAGACCTATCAAAATGATCACAACTCCATGAAGGAGACTGGAGAGGACCCACCAAATAGGGCAAACAATTAAACACAGGAGAAAAAGAGGTATACAAGAGCAGTCTTTCAACTATTCTTTTGTATTCAGCATATTCCACAAATGGACTTCTCCTGTACCCTATGGTGCATGATTCTGTCTAGGTCTACACGGTGGATTTCAAGGAAATAGCAGTATCTCAGTCCCACAAGTGACATCTGACCACCAGCAAGCATCATGGACACTGTGTACATCCACGACATACTAGAACTTTGTATGATATCCTATCACCAAACAGTTAGAAGTTCTGTTTATATATCTGCCATTCCAGTATTTTTTAATACATCTTTTATTCATTTTAAAAAGACAAAACAGCAATGAAACAGTTTCAAAACAAGTTAGTAGGATGGTTACAATAATTAATATCCTGCATATAGTTATAGTAGTTATTCAGAGGACAAGATCCAGACCTGATATATTATCTAAATATATTAGTACAAGCTTTTATTCTCAAAGAACTAAGACAAAGTAACTGTATATCTAACTTAACCCTTTTTTAGTATTTTGGTTTCTTTTATTATTAATTTTAAAAATATGGAACACCTCACAAATTTGCATGTCATCCTTGTGCAGGGGCCATGCTAATCTTCTCCGTATTGTTCCAATTTTAGTATATGTGCTGACGAAGCCAGCACGCTATTCCAGTATTTATATTATATTTTGCTCTTAGTAATTCTTTATTACCATGGAAACTTTTTCATAGTTGATATCTTTGTATATATTAACCTATTCAATAATGAATTGATTACAGATTTGTAAATATGATACACAGCATTCTGGTCTCTAAGTTGAACTCGTGATTTGATTTGAATTTTGGAATATTGCTTTGAAATATTTAATTTTATTCTATTTTATTAATATTTAATTACTTTTCTTGGGGCAGGGAAGTTGTTCAGCAGAATAGGCGCTTGCCTGACAAGTGCAATGTCCTAAGTTCAATCCCCAGTCCCACAATAAATAAATAAATAAATAAATAAATATCTAATTACTTTTCTGAATATTGATAGTTATAATTTTTGTTTTAGAATTCATACTAGACTTACAACCTACTTATAAGACATGGTATGATATTTTCTTGTAGTATTAGAAACTTTAAAAAGAAAAAATATATCTATATATATACACACACACACAAGAGAGTTAGGATAGATATAGAGCTACATTGTGTTAGTTCATTAAAAATATACGTTTGAACTAATATTGTTTAGACAAGATATCATGTTTGCATCTTGTCCTCTGAATAACAACTATGAAGACAACAGTGTGCACTATATTCATTATTATAACCATCCTAGTAACTTGTTCAGAAACTGTTTCATTGCTCTTTTATCTTTTTTCTCATTAAAATGAATAAAAGTTAAAAAAAATAAAAAATAAGAGCCACTTAAAAAAAGAAATAATGGAAATTCACATGATTGATTCTACATGCCCAAACTATTCACATTAGCATGAATACAGTACTCTAACATAATGAAACATAGTAAAGAAAATAAAAAACAAAATAAATAAAGTGTCCTGTACTTAGCTTTGAATATCTTTGTGCCTGTTGTAAAGGGGATGAAAGAGAGGATGGTTACTGTGTAGGATGACTCTTTATTACTACCGAATCACTACTAACTATTGGCTTTGTGGAAGTTTTTCGCGCAACCTTAATAAGAAAATTGGCCTTTTTGCAGAAATATATCATTGAGTTGTTAAACAGTGATATGAATCTGTTACATAGATTTGTCACTAACACTGCTGCAGCCTTATTTGGGTGTTAATTTTCTGCAGTTTTGGAGATTGCCACATTTTGCACATCTCTCTAGTTTCATTTGAAGTGAGGCATTCTTTTCCTTTTTCTGTCCTCTGAAGATGAGGTATCCTCCACAATCTCCAGAGGTTGAGAGACTGCCATCCACAATCCCCCTGCCAGGGAGGAGAAGCGGGAGAATCAATGGCTTGGTTGTGATTATTTGATATTCAGAGTCACTGCTACTGAAATTGCAAGACATTACTCAATTTCAAGTTAGATTTTCTTAAAAATATTTATTTATTTATTAGAAAATGCATTTATTAGAAAGTCCACTGCCAGGGCCAGGGAGATAGCTCAGGGGCACAAATGCTTCCTTGGCAAGTGCAAGGTCCTGAGTTTGATCCCCAGATCCAAAAAGAAAGAAAGAAAGAAAGAAAGAAAGAAAGAAAGAAAGAAAGAAAGAAAGAAAGAAAGAAAGAAAGAAAGAAAAGAAAGAAAGAAAGAAAGAAAGAAAGAAAGAAAATTCACTATAAATATTCTATGTATGTTCATGAGGCACATTAGAAAAATTACAATCCAAGGTTTTATTACATTTTAATATACATAGTCATACATATAATTTCTTTCAAATCTATTAATTTCCCTGTAAATATTTAATTTTGATGCTATTATAGTCACCTTTAATTTCAATTCCCAAATATTTATTTTATATAAAGCATAAATTATGTTAATATATTTATTTTGCATCCTGAATTATATAGATTTACTAGTTTTGAGTTTTTTATGCCTACAGATGGTATTGTTTGCAAGTAGAGCTAAATCTTACATGTTTAGAGTTTCTATACCTTTTCATTTTTCTCTAGTACTAGTATAAATGTCAAGATGTTTACTAAAATGGTTAGTCTTTAACTTATTTCTGATCTTGCAAATAAGGAAATATTATATAAGCTAAAGATTTGTCATAAATGTCCCTATCACTTTAAATAATTTTCAAATTATAATTTATTTCATACAGGATCTGCAAGTTCTCGCTATGTAGATGGGACTCATGGTGATTCTCCTGTTTTCAGCCTCTCAAGCGCTGGGATTACAGGCACGCACCACCACGCCCAGTCTCAGTCACCACCACAGCATGCACAGCGCACCAGGGATTGCACTTTGGCCGCCATGCTCCGGCTAAGCAGGTGTTTTAGTCAGCTGAGCTATGAGGCCAGCCTGAGGCCTATAATTAATTAAATAATTTGTGGTACAAGGAGTTGGTGGCCTATAATTTTTAATAATCAACTTTCATTCTACACGTTTTAGATTTATAAAAAATACATAATGCAACAACCATTGTCACTTTTCCATTCTTGTTTTGAAATTGTGTACCATTTGTATCATTTTATGTTGCTTTGTTTTGTCTCTGTTCTTTACTATTTATTTATTTAGTTATTTTATTTTATTTTATTTTACTTTATTTTATTTGCTACAGGGCTTCGCTACCTAGTTTGGACTCACAGTGATCCTCCTGTTTCAGCCTCCCCAGCTCTAGGATTACAGGTGTGCCACTACGCCTGTTTATGGCCAGCACCGCATGCAGTACCTCAGATAGAACGTGGGCCCTTGAGCTTGTCAGGCAAGTAGTTAGATCACGGAGCTATCACCTAGTCCTTGTTATTTATCTCTGTTTTTTTTTTCTCTGTAAAATAAATGAATAAACAAACAAACAAATAAGTGAAACCACAACAAGAAATGAGCAGATAGTAGAGAGCATCTACATGACTGGTAGTGCCTCACTGCCCAACTCCACAATTTTCTCCTTTATTTTAGCATTTTATTTTTGTGTGTTTTTAATAACAATAAGCTGGCATTTATTTGTTAGCCAAAGACCATATTTTAAGTTTCTTAGTCTTTACTTTTTCATTCCAGAATTCTCCTCAGGATACAAAGTTTGCTGGCATAGTTTCACAGGCTCTTTTTTTAGCTTGGACAACTTTTTTTTTTTTTTTTTTTTTCCCCTGTGGAAACGGGGATTGAACTCAGGCCCTTGTGCTTGCCAGGAAAGCGCTTATTCTACTGAACTATCTCCCCAGCCCCTTAGCTTTAATAATGTCTCAGAAGTTCCTTGGTTTTGGTGGTATCCACAATTTGAACAGAAGTCTCTTCACCCTTTCAGGAATATTGCAGAAAGCCCTGGTGCTCCAATATGTCTGCCATTATTTTTAGGGTTGATTTAGGTGTACAGGAATGTTTCTTTGCTTTGTTTTGTCTTTCTTATTCCATGAATTTATTAATGCACAGGCCCCTAACCTGATGACAAAATCGGAATCAGCTGGCCTGAGGACCTCTCCTCATGGCTTCTGCCAGGTATGAAGCAGCTGCTGCACCAAGAACTTGAGCAGGACCAGGCAGCACTGCGGTGGAGGCTGGAGACCAGGCTGGGTCTGGGTCTGGACAGAAGGGGCCGCCTTCCTCACACAGCAGGATTACAGGTTTACGGAAGAAAAAAATCAAAAACGTATAGTGATGTTTTGTTTTGTTTTTGCTAAATCATATCAAGTGGCCACACTGCCAGTGTGACTAGACTCACTGCCCAAGTGTAAGTGTACCGATGGTAATCTCCAACGTGACTTTTTCCCACCCCTTCCAGAGTATGTGCTTTAGAATGAAGTTGCTACCTTCCACACATTTCGTTTGAGTATCTGCATAATATATTTGTAATTCTTAGGTATCAAAGATTAGTCTCCACCTTTATTTATTAATATCAGCATGGAATTGTATTGCTTATTCTGTACTTTGAGATATGCTCTGAAGATACTTTTTAAAATGTTATTGTTCAAATTGTTCCTGTTTTGGCCATTAAGAGCCCTGATGTGCCCAATTAACCTCTTTATTCTCTCTTTAGCCTCCTTTTCCTTTCTCTGTCTGCTTATTTGTCTATCACTGTCTCTCTCTTTCTCTTCTTCTCTTCCCCTCTCTGCACTCTATCTCTGTCTGCCTGCCTCTCCCTGTCCCTGTCCCGGTCCCCTGGTCTCTGTCCCTATATTTGTGTGTCTGTCTTTCTCCTTGGCTATGTCTGTCTGTCTCTCTCCCTGACAGTACGTTGAGTTTTTGATTTGGAGATTGTTTTGTTTTGTTTTGCCTGGTACTGAAGTCTCTAAGTGAATCCAGGGCCTTGTGCATATCTGCTAGGAATGTCCTCTGGAGTTACACCTCCAGCCATGTATATGTTGTATGAATACGTGTTGAACCTCAAAATACGTTGCTTTAAAAGTTTGGTTTTTTTCACTTATATGTTTACTATTTATGTCTTATCAGGAGATAAATTATCATACTGAGTAAAAATATTTCAAATTTGCTTTGAGTTATCTTTTGTACTCCATGGGTTATTATCAGCTTGTTTAATTTCTAAGTGTAGATATTTTCCATATATACTTATGGTTTTTATTTCTAGGTTAATTCTTTTGGGATATGTCAGTGTGATTTTTACTATTTTATTTTTCTTTTATTCTTTTTACTTGATAAGAAATTAACAATAATTACTATATTGCTTTTTGTTATTATATATATATATATATATATATATATATATGAACTAATTGTGCTACTAATTTCTATTAGTTCATTGAGATGAACTGATAATACTTAGACAGTCAGACTAATTTTACTATTTCATGTATATTAAATTAATTAACACATTTTATGGTTCCAAATGTGGTCCTTTTCAATAAATAGAATGACTCTTAATCGTTGTAAAATGCCTCTGTTCTTTTTTTTAATTTTTTTTTTTTTTCTTGCTTCAGAACCTTTGTTTGTTTATTCACTCATTTTCACGGCTGGCTCAGCCCACCTCAAGGGCAGGGCTGGCGCAGCATGTGGTGCCGGGGATCGAACCGCGGTCCCTGAAGCTGCCCAAGCTTTCCCAAGCAGGGGCTTTAGGCCACTGAGCCATCCGGCCGGGCCCCAGCCTCTGTTCTTCTTTAGTAACATCTTTACCTTAAGGTGAGTCTCATCTATCAGTGCAGCTATCTTTGGTGACAGTTCATATGGAATACCTTTTGCTGTAATTTTGCTTCCAATGTCATTGTATCTTTAAATCTACAGCAATTGTACTATACGAAGCACATAGATAGTTCTTGGTTTCTTTGTTTGTTTTTTATTTTGGTCGACCTCTACTTTAAATTGAATTACTTAATCTATTTACAGTTAATATCAAAATATTATTGAATTTGCATCTTTCATTTTACTTTTTCTTCTACATGTCACATTTCTATTTTTCTTATCAGTCACTCTATATTTTGCTCTCAGTGAATATTATCTAATGAGACATTTTGATTCCTTTATAATGTTATTTCTTTATTGGTTACTCTACACCTTTCAGAACATTATATCAGATTTACATTATCTTAATTGCAATGACATCTGGAAATGTTACTGCTCTATAACACTATTGCTTTCCCCATTTTAATTGTATTATTATTATATGTATTATGTAATTTCTTGCCACAGAACCAATAGTGTATTGTTACATTTATTACTTTACATAATTCCATGTGCATCAATGGATTTTACAAAGAACAAGTGTATGTTTTTTAATTAACTAAGGTTATTAGTACATTCTAGGTACACATAATGATCACATTCATTATAGGGAATTTGTACTTGTTCATGATACATATTGTTTAATTTTATGTAATATTTTTAAACTGAACTCCTTTGTCCGAGTTTGCCTTCTCTCACATTCCATGCCATGACTGATAACATCATCACAAAGCCATCAGCAGGATTCCAGGCCCACACCTGGCACCTCTGTCCTCTTCAGTCAGGACAACAAGGTGCTGCTAGCATCACTGCATTACCACTCTCAGAATTTTAGTACCAACTCATCTTGGCTAAGCAATGGCCTCAATATTGTGCTCACCACCTGTTGTTTTCCGACATTGTCTCATCATTTATGTTTGCAATCCTAAATTTCTTTGTACGATACACAAAGTGCAGCATAATACATGTGTACTTCATGTGTTCATAGTCACCTCTTCCCTCTCAGCACTCCAGCTTCCTTCTTAGGTCTCCATCCTCCCTGGCTTTCTATAAATGCGTGAATATTCTCTTAGGCATCTTAAACTGCCACACACTGCTCTCCTTGTCTATGACGTCCTGATCCTAATTTTGTGTCAGTGGACTCTTCTGCCAGTCCAAAATGTAACTCAAATAATGTACTTGGTCTTGTAAAGAATTATAATTGATCTGGGAGTTGTTTCTGTCCCTTGTATTATTCATACTGTTCTGTAAGTTTGTTCAGTGCTGCATTTACTACTTTGAATTACAAATGTAGATTTGTATACTTCATTCATTTTCTATCTCACCTCATGTTATGAAATACCCTTACATCTGAGACACTTTACTTTTCATTGTAGAGTATCAAAAGTTTGGTCTAGAATAAATATTTCTTTAAAATGGATAAATTGATTAATTTAAAGTTAATGGAGACAAATTCCTAATGACACTCTGCCTGATAAAATATTGAGGATATTAGTACTTCTTTGTAAAAGAATATATTTTCCCAGGTATTTATTAAAATTCTTCTTTGAAAATACCTGGAACATTCTAGGATTTAATCTACTTTCCGTCTCTGTGTTATTTATTTACCTACTATCACCAAAGACTCACTCTTCAATTTTAAATAAAGCAGTGTTTTTAAAAAATGCACATACACACACACACACACACACACACACACACACAAGCAAGATCCTGGTTTCAGTTTCTCACCCTACAAAAAAAAAAAAAAGCAGCATATGAGTTTTAAATTTGTGTAGTCATGTATAATTGTTTTATAATTGGGCTGTGTTAATAGAACCTAGTTTGGATTCATTGCTAGTAGGATTTGCAACAAAAGAAATGAGGTTCTCAACCAGAATGGGCAATGCTGAATTTTACAAAATCGAGCAAAAGCATTTACTAGCCATGGGTTGAAGTGCAGAAAGTTCTACACATTAACATAAGCAAAATGAGGTTTCTGGCCTTAGGCATCAAATTCAATCATTTCATCTCTCCAAATAGCTCTTTCTCTATTTTAATATCCCCATGGGCACACACTCACAAGGATAGAAATGATGGAAGTGATTTTGAATTTTAAATCCAAATCAAAGTCTAAATGGAGTACAGAATACAATATTTGGCATACCAGGATTAGCATCCTAGCTCTTTAGTCTCAGAAAATGAAAAGATGTATTTTAAAATTATAATAGAACAATATTTGCTTACTGAAGTACCTAATATGATTAGAGCTTTGTATTTCAGGTATAAATTTAAATGTGGAAAGTAACCATTATACATTGTCATATCATTATGATCACCAAGCTATAACTTCATTGCTAGTGGTGACATGTCAGGCACTTTCTATAAGGTAAACAATTAAATTGTATATGAAAAGAATCTCATGGTAATTTGTTTTGAAATTGTAGACATAGTTGACAAAGAAACAAAAATTATACATTAATACTAGCAAAATGAGGAACTTACATGTTTATATTATGTTGAAATTGGATACTAATGTTAGATTTTATATTATGTACAATACCATCAGAAATAAGGGAAAATAGAAGACCCAGCCCTAACTTCAAATTCTGTGAAATCAATACACCTTCAACATCACCTGCAAGTTGACGAAATTTAATGTGGCTACTGACAAGGCACTCTACTTTCGAAAGACATCTGATAGTTTCTCACCATGTACAGATAAGCCTCACACTCTTTGTGGTTGTGGTTAGAATGTTCAACTTGGTTATTCTCCATAGAATTATCTTTAAGACTCTATGTATGGAGCCTAAAAATCTAGTGCTTGCCTAGCTAGTGTGAAGCTCAAGATTGAATCCCCATACCTAAAATAAAATAAGCAAAATCTGAGAACTATGCAAATAAAATTGTATCCATTTCCAAATAAAAGATCAAAGCCAAAGGAAAAAAATCAATACCTTCATTTTTCTGTTTGAGCATAAGAATACAAAAGGATCCCATAAGTTGAATATAAGACAGTGTCAGAGAAATCCAAGAGTGAGAAGCATGGGAGAGTCTAACAATATCTGTGAAAATCAGGTCAGCAGCTGCATAGAAATTGGCAGCCTCAACAGTGACTTAAACAAGAGATATGGATGAGTGAGGCCCAGTGTACATTGTATAGTCATGTGTATTGATTCTCTGCCACCTGTTGTTCAGGCTACAAACACACAAATGGAAAGTTTGAAGCATTGCCAAAATCATCGTAAAGTGGGTCTGTGCACTTCTTCATAGCCTCGAAGAAAGTGTAGTATCTATTACCACCTGCTCTGTCAGGAGTGCTGGGCAAATTACAAACACTAACAGAGTATGTTCTATAAATAAAAATAAAATTTGGCACTCAGGGTTGATTTTACTAACTCATATAGAATCCAGACTTATGTGTGCATTGGAAAGCCTTGTAACAGATGGAGGACTTACTGGGCAATCTGGACACAAGCCTCATTTGTGTAGGTGATCGTGGGGTGGTAACCTTCCTTATCTGTGAAACCGAGGGAAGACTTTCTAACAGCTCCAGATTAGGCAGAGGTAACAGTAACTGTACTCAGAAATTTTGAAATAACAAAAATAGTCATTGTTTAATGAATGACATGTGGGTTAGTATTATTTTAAATGATTGGATCATGACAAAGGTAGGAAAAATACTCAAAATAACTCAGATTATTGATCTTTTAAAACAACTATATAGTCAAAGAAATCTAGGAAAATGAATTTGAACACCTTTAGAGGAGAATCTGAGAATAAAGTGCAAGAGTCTGGTGAGTTGTCAGCATCACGTGCTGCCACTTGCGAGTGCCCAACCATGTTCATGCAATCATTTGTCCATTACTTATTCATTCCGTCAGCGCTTATATTTGCTATGTGCTAGCCAAGTACTGCATTTGGTGCTGCTCAGAAGAAAACAAAGGAGACATTCTGAATTCTTAGATTTTGTTATTTAAGCAGGAGAGAGATACTGAAAATAATTATGTGAATAAGCCAATAATTTATTATGAGAGATAGTCTGAAGTGAACCATCAGCTGAGACAGAATGCACATCATCTGTATACAGGAAATTATTATTATTACTATTATTATTATTATTATTATTATTATTATTATTATTTTGTCTTTTTGAGACAGGGTCTCACTATGCAGTTCAGGCTGGCCTTGAGCTCACTTTTTGTAGCCCAGGCTGGTTTTGAACTCTCACCGATCCTCCTGCCTCAGCCTCCTGAGTGCTGGAATTACAGGCGTGCACCACCACGCCTGGCTCCAGGAAATTATTTAATGGGTAGCAAATTAGAGAAGTTTTCTTAAAATTTCATTTCTTTCTAAAATGGAACATAATGATTTGCAATTTTATTTTGTTTTCCTTTCATTAGGAGAGAATTTCCTCAGGGTAAGAGAGAATATTTTTCCACACTGAACAATCTATCCTTCTAATTTTTATTTTGTTCTTTTTTCCTTTGTCTTTTTGCGACAGAGTTTCACTGTGCAATTCAAGCTGGCCTTGAGCTCACTTTGGTAGCCCAGGCTGGTCTCAAACTCGCACCAATCCTCCTGCCTCAGCCTCCCGAGTGCTGGGATTACAGGCGTGTGCCACCATGCTCAGCTTATCCTTCTAATTTTCTTTAGAAAATTTACTCTCATATTTTGTCCTTTGTAATATTGTATGTTTTTCTAAATGATTTTTATGTTCTGTATATATTTTATGTAAGTAGAAAATATTGTTATACTTTTATCTCACTTTGGTTTTAAGTGTTTTTATGAAAGATACTGCCACACAAACTTGTAATGTGTGATCAACCACATCAGCATTATATTTCTGGTCTTACATTTATGTCTTGTTATTGAAGAGATTCCCTTTCCATAAAATTAAAAATCATCCTTGTAGTTTGTTCTAACATGTTCTATTTAAGATATTCTATTTATTCATTTTATATTTAGGCAAATATATTATATACAGTAATAAATTTCCTATTTTATTTTCATATGAATTATCAGTTTTCTCAACATTATTTGTGAAATTGTGTGTTTAATTTCAATAATTTTATAAATTGCCCTTTTTTCCTAATATTCACTTCTAACTTCATCTCATTGTAACTACCTCTTTTTTTGGTCATTAGTATGACATTACATTTAAAAGGCTGCAGTTGAACCATCCAACTTGGATTTATACCTGCTTAACTTTAAGAACATGAAAATCTCGCTCTCATTAAAAGTTCTATGCCTACTTCTCTTCGTTGACTATATCTATATTTTTATAGATTATATACTTAGATATATGAACTAAAACCTTGAAGTGTAGTTATTTATTGAAATTTGCAGAAAACTGTGGTGTTAAGCTAAAGTTACCGTAATATGAACATTTTGATTAATTATTACATTTAAAATTACATTTGTGTCTCAAATCAGATAGAAAATTACGTATGAATGCTTGGTAACAATAATATGAACTTTATGGTGATGCATATATTTATATATTTTTAAATGTTTTTATTTATAAAAAGATGAAGACAGAGTTTAAACAGAAAAAGACACAAGTAATACATAGTTTCACTTAACAAAGTAGTATGAATTTCACAGTATTTGATGTAATGCACAGTATTATCTTCCAACTGGTTATTCATGTTACTAGATACATGCATATGACATATACTTAGATTTATCTTTATTTACTCAGTTTCATGTTACTGTCTAGGATATATTCTCTTATAGGGCTCCTCAGAAGGTCACATCTAGTGATTAAAAAAAAAAAATCTTTAATTTTTACTTACTTGGGAATATCTTATGTTTTTCCCCACGTTTGGAGGAAAGTTTTTCTGCTTATATGATTTTTGGTTCATAATTATTTTTTCTGTTGACATGTGAAATATATTGAATGCCTTCTGACCTCATAACTTTTCTAATGAGAAATCTATTAATAATCATGCTGAAGATCATTTGTGTGATGAAATTTTGTTTTTTACTGCTTTCAGGATTCTTTGTATCTGTCTTTACTTATATTTTGCTGTTTTACATATGAGATAATGATTTGTCTTTATGAGAGTTTCTTTAAATTTGATTTATTGAGCTCCTTTGATGTTTGACAGTCATATCTTTCACCAAATTAGAAGCTTTGTAATTATTTCTTCAAATTCTCTCTCTGACCCTTTCTTCCTCTATTCTCTACCTCTAATTCCTATGATCCTGGCATTACTTAAGTTTTTGGTGTCCCTTAAAGTCTATTCTACTTCCTCAGTCATTTTTCTCTTTGTCCCATATATTGGAACATTCTCTTATCCTATCTTTAAATTCTTTCTGGGAACCTCATCAGACCCAGCAGCAAGACCTGGTGTGTGAGTGAGATTGCTCAGAGCCTATCAGAAACTCATTCAATCCAGAAACCAGGCCTGACCCATGAGTAGGAGTGCCCTAGACCTGCCAGAAACTCATTGGACCCAGTACCCAGGCCCATTATATGAGTGTAACTGCATCCATGGGACAGGCCTAGTGTGAAAAACTGCAGCAAAACTCCCTGCAGAGAAGCTAGAAACAAGACACACCCAGCTGATGAAGGAGCAGAACATCTTGTCAGAGTGGCCCAACAACTCTACCAATGCGCTACAACAAAGGTAAGAAGACAGGGCTATACAAAGTAACAAAGGGAAGGAGCAAGAGGTACTCTCAAACCCCGAGCACACTCAGAAAATATGCAGGAGACAGTATAGAAGAAATTGGAACTAATGCACCTGAAATCCCTGAAATAATAGCACCTGAAGTAAAGAAACAACTGCAGAAAGGTATATAGGAAATCAAATCAGAAATAATTTCTGAAGTAAAAACAAAGAAATGATAACTACAATGAAAGAAGTACTAAGTGCTTCTAAAGAAGACACTGATAAAAAATAGAGGAGAATAGAAAAATGATGGAATACTTACTTGAATGGGCAATATAGGAAAGTAATTGAATTCATGAAGCAGATTCAAAGTGCTATACAGGAAATTAAAGCCTCAATCGCAAGCTGGAAAAACTTTTTCAATGAAAGAGAAAATAGACTTTCAGATCTTGAAGACACCACTGCAGCTAGTGAAAAGTTAAGAAAAGATCTTGTAAAAAACAAGAACGCAGAAAAAAATAATTGAACATTTGCAAGATGATGCAAAGATGAACAACATAAAAATAATTGGTATCAATGAGAAAGAAGGAGTCAATACAAATGATATGCAAGAATATGGGCAGAAGTAATAGCAGAAACCTTCCCAAATATGGGGAAATAATCTAACATTCAGGTAACTGAAGCATATAGAACACCAAATAACATCAACCCAATTAAAACCACACCAAGACATATAATAATCAAGAATCCAGAAATTCAGCACAGGAACAGTATATTAAAAGCCGCTAGAGAAAAGAAACAGCTCACATTTAAAGGAAAACCCATCAGAATAGCAGCAGACTTCTCTTTACAAACCTTCAAGTGAAGAACATGGAGCAAAGTACTTCAAGTCTTGCAAGAAAACAAAGTCCAACACAGACTGATATGCCCTGCAAAACTTTCTTTCAAGTGTGATGGAGACATAAAACATTCCCAGGACAAAGAACAATTAAAGAATTTTATGATGACAAAGCCAACCCCACACAGTCAATCAAAGACATTCTAGAGGGGGATCAAAATGACCACAAGTCCATGAAGAATGGAAAGAACCTGCCAAATAGGACAATCAAACATAGGAGAAAAAGAGGTATGCAAATCAGTCTTTCAAATATTCTTTTGTATACAGCAGCAGAATATGTCCATCAGCATATTCTACAAATGCACTTCTCCTGTACCCTATGGGTCATGATTCTGTCTGGGTCTACAGGGTGGATATCAAGGACATAGCAGTAGCTCAGTCCCACAGGTGACACCTGCTCACCAGTGAGCATCATGGACACTGTCCATGTCCACGACATACTAGGACTTTGTGCAACATCCTATCCCCAAACTGTTAGAAGTGCTGGTCATATATTTTTCATTCCAGTATTTATGTTATGTTTTATTCATAGTAACTCTTACCTACCATGGGAACTTTTTATTAGTTTACATCTTTGTATACATTAACCTATTTATTTATTTATCTATTTATTTATTTATTTATTTTGTCTTTTTGAGACAGGGTCTCGCTATGCAGTTGAGGCTGGCCTTGAGCTCACTTTTGTAGCCCAGGCTGGTCTCAAACTCGCACCAATCCTCCTGCCTCAGCCTCCCGAGTGCTGGGATTACAGGCGTGAGCCACCACGCCCGGCTTAACCTATTTAATACTAGGTGAGTACTCTGAATTGATTGCAGATTTGTACATATGGTACACAACATCCCGGCCTCTACATTGGACTCTTGACTTGATTTGAATTTTGGAATACTTTTTTGAAATGTTTAGTTTAATTTTAATTAATTTTAGTTATATTTTTTATTTTAGGAGTCATACTGTATCTTTAATTTACAATCTACTTCTAAGATATGGTATATTATATTCACAGTATTAGAAATGTTAAAAAGAAAAAAATATATATGTATGTGTGTGTGTATGAGAGAGAGAGACAGAGAGAGAGAGAAAGTTAGGATAGATATACAGCTACTTTGTCTTAGTTCATTGGGAATAAAAGTTTGTACTAATATTGTTTAGACAAGATACCAGGTCTGCATCTTTTCCTCTGAATAACTAATATGAAGACAACAATATCCATTATATTAATTACTGCAACCATGCTACTAACTTATTTTGAAATTGTTTCATTGCTATTTTATCATCTTTCTCATTAAAATGAATATAAAACATAAAAAATAAAAAATTCTTTCTATTGCTTGCTCAAATTTGTATGTGAATTCTTTAATGAATCTGTAATTTCAACAATTATGCTGTCCAGTTCCAGAATTTTCCTTTTTCTCATTTTTTCTTCTCTTCACTGACTTTCATTTTTTTGTTCACCCATTGCTTCTATGATTTAACCACATCTTCTCTGCTCTTTGTTAGTTGTCTTAACATTTTTATCTAAAAGACCTGTAACTATATTCTGTAGACATTTCCTGCTGACCCTTTAGATGGGCTATATTTTCCTGTTTTTTTTTTTTTTTTTTTTTTTTTTTTTTTTTTTTTTTTTTTTTTTTTTTTTTTTTTTTTTTTTTTTTTTTTTTTTTTTTTTTTTTTTTTTTTTTTTTTTTTTTTTTTTTTTTTTTTTTTTTTTTTTTTTGGATTCATTATGGTTTTCTTGTTGTTATTCAAAACTAGGCCAATGAGTCTAATAAAGTAATACTTCTGGAAATAAGAATCTTCCACTTGTCCAATGTTCGCTGTTTTCTATGATTATTATTCCTTTTAGTTTTTTCTTTCATTGTTGTACTTCTTTTTACTTTTGTTAATATATAACTACTTCATTTGTCCCAAAGACCAGCCTGCATTACAAACCGACTGATTTCCTTGGACTGAGCCTACAATTTTCCTTGGCCAAGTACAGTCACTTTAATTTTCTTTGTGTATTGAAGATCCTATTCTTTTGAATATCCTATTCTTTAGTGTCTAGTTTTGTGAAGGAGAAAAGAAAACAATGAAATGTAAGTAAGTCCGGTTCTTTAAATCAACTAGAAGTGCATGCGCCAATGGCGAAAGAAGTAACAAAAATGATTCAATCTGTAATCTGTGCTTATGTGTCTGTGATCAGAGGCAGTAACGATCTGACTTGATAATTCATGTTTGAAAGGCAGGAGTTTTGCCCTTTGGCTACAAAATCTGGGTGTAGGTTATGTAAACTCGTGCAAATCTGTATACCATGGTGGTTGTGGATGTGCTGATTACTGAAAAAGACTGAGATTAAATGTAAAATATCATCTGATCTTTTTTCTTGGTCTTTGAAAGCCTTTAATAGTGGAGTTCCAGAAGTGGTCACATCAAACACATTATGTCAGCCAGCTCCCTGTTATCAGATAAGTATGAGACAGACGCTTGATATTGTGTGCTCAGGTGTCTCCCATGAAACACTCTTTTTGCACTACTGTTTCAATTAAACATTTCTTTTCAGTTCTCTTGAATATATATCTAAGAAAAAGTTATTTGGCCACAAAAAGTAATTATGTACTTAACTTTCTTGAAAAATGCCAAACTATTGTCCAATATCTGTTTTTACTTTGCCAGGTATTTTAAATTGAGGATTTTTTGTCTATCTCATTTGCAGTGCCCACTCCATGTGTCTTGACATCCCAAAAGACTGTCATTCTCTGTGTATCTATTTATCAGATTTTGCTAACCAAGGTAAGTGTGGAAGGAGTGTCTATAACGTCCAGAGAACCTAAAGGCCATATGCCTTTTCATATGCCATTTATGACAATCCTAAATCATATGTAATTGTAAAGGTCCATTAAACAAAGAGTAATTGGAGAGTTGTAGTGCTTTAACCCTCAATAAAATAAGGTATAAGTTCTACATGAGCATCGATTTCTTAACATGATGTTAGTACATTAAGAATTTCAAATAACATTTGATCAATATTTCAGTGACATGAGATTTTCATTACTGTTTAAAAGACTATTTTTGTGACATCATGAAAAAGTGTGCAACTGTTAGTTTATCTAAATTTACAAGTAGCTGGGGAAAATTTCTGGGCCTGACTGACATAACTTATGACAAATAAAATATGCATCAAATGCCAGTTATGTGATTTCTTCCCAAGACATAATGATTATGTCATTAAATAAATAGAATTTAAATAATACCATGGAGATCTGTTTATTTTCTACCATTTAATGAAACTGTCTTAGTTACTTTTTATTCGTTGCTGGAACAAATGCCCAACACTCAAAATGAAGGAAGGAGAGGTTTATTAGCTCACAGTTCATGGAGGTTTCAGTCAATATTTGGCTGGCCCAAGGCTGAGTGGAACAGGGCAGAAAGCATCCAGTTCAGGGCAGCTGAACAGCAACAAAATGGTGGCAGAGGTAGCTAACCAAATGGCAGCAGAGAGCAACAGCTCTAGTCTGTCTCTGTCTCTCTTTATATTCCTATCAGGCCCTCTGCCTTAGGCTATCCACCCTAGACCACACCCATAGTCCCAGCCCTACTCAGACCAATAATCCCATCAGTACTAAAACACATAATCCTGTGACTCATGAGTCAAGTCTCAATCCATAGAGGTCTCCGCCCAATGACAGCATGAGGCTTTGGGAGGATGACTAGACATAAACCATAACAGAAACCACATTTTTAGTTCAAATACTGCCTTTATTTTAAAAGAAAACTGGATTCTTGGAGCCTAATAAGTTTTTCCTCTTTCTATTTCATTTTATAAATCTCTTGTCTACTTGTGTAAGTTAATATATAATTACTTCATTTTTCCTAATCTAAAAGCTTTAATGGTGATTTGACATTAAAATAAAGAATGTATAATTGAGGATAAGAAATCAATAACTCTGAATTTCCCTCATGATTTTGACAAGTGAGTTCAAGGAATATTTGTAGACTGAATGGCACTGAGTATACTACAAAGAAGCCAATTGAACTCAAGCATGATTAGTACAGATTTTATCTGAATGCCAGAATTACCAGTGGGTCTACTTAAATAGTCAAATACAGCAGGGCAGCCTGCTGCTGTTTTTTCAGGCTTGCTAAATCATTCTATGGGAAAAAACCTTAGTGCTACTACTCAGGCACTGGAAAAAATACCCTGGAACTTGAATGGATCATTCATGGCATAGGGCTTGAATAGGTAGGACCTGTGGATGTCTACGGGCTGCAAAACCATACCAAGGAATTAGGGCTTGCATTTTCCCCCAGACCTCTTATTTGGGCCTTCCAAGCAGAGCAGCAGTTGTAATTTAGATAACATCCACACTTTGCTTAGAATTTCTTTAAATTGGCCAGGAACAGCTGTTCCATAACCCTGGGGGAAGAAGCTCCACCTGAAATTGGTGGTGTGTTTCTCTTTGGTTTCCCAGAGGCTTATCAGTTTTGATAAACGAGTTTCTCCTGATTTGTCTTCACATATAGGGGACAATTTCTAAAAATTGTGAACCATTGTCTTTACTAATTTGGGAGAATTTAGTTTCTCATTCTCTCAGTGAGAGTTTAAGGAGGTCCTCACACTGCCTTTGCAAAACTCCAAATTTTATGGAGTTGAAAATCCAGTTTACAAAACTAGAAGAACAAAGAAAAAAAGAAAATCCTTTCTTCTTTTTTCTTCCAATTTTGCATGCATACATCAAATACTGTGAAATTCATATTACTTTGTTACATAAAAATCTGGATCAGTTGTAATTTTTTCTGTTTTAATCCTAATTTGTACTCTCTTTAAAAATAAATGAATAAATAAATAAATGGATAAATCCAGCTTATAATCTTTTTACTCTGAAACCTTGGGGCCAGTTACCCTGACCTGACTCAGTTTGTTTATTTGTACTACCTGTCTCACTGGCTTGTTGGGGACATTGATATCATTTTTGTAGTACATTTATATTTTATAACATATTTAGACATTACTTAGTTTGTGCTACTTTGAAACTGCCTATCACTCTTTCCTCCTTAGCCAGTTTCAGACCCTTGTCATACCATGTGTACACATGAACAGAAGCTTGTTCCATGAAGAACAGAAAGGATAGCCAAGAGAGGTCAAATGAAATGGAATTTATTTGAGTAACAAAGAATTGCTACTTGAGTAAACTGACGCAGAGTAGCTCTGTAAGAGAAGAACAAAAGAAATTTTTCATGAGTAACTGCCGTAAGAAGTTGTTTAGAGAGGCTGTTCACTGGCTGCCCAGAGATCCAAAATGAAACCTCATTCTATTGGGTAAGTGGGGTACTTGCTGTTGAGAGAAATCAAAGGCTCTTCAAATTTTACCTTGTTTTTCATCTTTTTGTATTTTAGGGAAGGCTCTACAGGGTATTCAGGGTCTCACTACTGGATCAGATTGGTAGTGATCCGCCTGTTTACAACTTCCCAAGTGCTGGGTTTACCGGCACACACCACCACACCTAGTTTCAATTGCCATGTCAGGGTATCTAGGATTTGCGGGGCCTGCACAGCAGGCCCTGGGATCGAATCCCCAGTACTTGTGCCTGCTTACAGGTGCTTTAATCCACTGAGCTGTTTGGTTGGCCCTACACTTCACCTTAGAAAAGTGCAGTTACTTCATTTTGTCTTCGTTTTTTAATGTTTAAGTCCTTAGTTTCTATTCATCTGTGTTATGTCTTTACATTTTTATTTTTTCTTTTGAGTTCTTATACTAGGGAGACCAGACTATATGATATTTATAAATGTAGGTCTGGTTTATTTCACTTGTGAATAGATGTTCAAGATACATCCATTTACATATGAATTCTTCAGCTTTTTTTCTTGTTTTTATTACTTTTAATAAGAGATAACAATGTGAGAGTTTCAAAATATGTTAGTAGTACACTCACAATAATCGACAGACTGCATATTGTTGTCCTCACGAAAGTTATACAGAGCACAGGGTGCAGACGTGACACATTTTCTAATTGATATTGACTCAGAAAAAAAGAGAGGAAGAAGAAGGAGGAGGAGGAAGAGGAGGAGGAGGA
>PVJA010035747.1:0-21540 GCA_004027025.1 Myocastor coypus | reverse complement strand
TCTCTTCTTTTTTTTTTTTTTTTTTTTTTTTTTTTTTTTTTTTTTTTTTTTTGTCTTTTTGAGACAGGGTCTTGCTGTACAGTTCAGGCTGGCTTTAAACTCAGTTTTGTAGCCCAGGTTGGTCTCAAACTCTCACCAATCCTCCTGCCTCAGCCTCCCGAGTGCTGGGATTACAGGTGTGTGCCACCATACCTGGTTACTATGCAGTTTTGACTCACCTTAAACTTATTTTGTAGCCCATGCTGACTCAAAGTAGCAGTGATCCTCTTGCCTCAGCATCTTAAATGCTGGGATTATAGGCTATGATCTGTTTGTTAAAACAACTTTAACTTTGTAGATTGGGAGATGAATTCCCTAACCCATAGAAGGATCTCCTTGTCAGCAATTTTTTTTAGTAAACACACACACACACACACACACACACACACACACACACATTCATTGATTTCCTTTCAAGCATCTTCAAAGGTAAATAGTTACAGGATTAATAAGTCAAAGCTAACAAATAAGCCACTCTCTTTTACTCCTGGCGAGAGTTGTCCATGAGTAAGTTACAGATGGGTTTAGATCTCCCCTAGTGCAAGGAGATCTCTTCTCTTTTATGAGAAGTGCCAAATTTTCTATGTGAAACAAAATAAAGACCCAGAAATATCTATTTTACTTTGTTTTAATGAGTAATGTGATAACACAAAGGGTAGGCAACCAAGAGTGTGTATGTATTTGAGATGGAAGAAAATTGTATGCATTTTGAAAATATTTAATAGCAGTTAATTGGTTAACAAGTATTTTTGTCTGTCTTAATAATATCTATTTCTTTTTATAAAATATAGTGTCAATGTTTTTTATCCAGGAACACCCAAAGAACATGTCATTTTAACAAATTCAAAATAATAATACTAGTTCTGTACAGAAAGAACTTATATTTTGCTATATAAAAATTTTCAAAATAACTTGCAGAGCGTATCTGTTACTTATGATCTTGAAATGTTTTAATACTTTAATATTAGGTAAAAATTATAGTTATATGTAAAACATTGCATTTACCTCGAGAACATTTATTATTGTTTAATATATTCAAAACAGATTTTAAACTTGGCAAATTTCAGTCAAATTTAATCTCATAATCAGAGAAATTATCTTTCCTGTAATATCTTTTCTACTGGGAAAGAGGAAGATAGGAGAAGGGTCGCCAAAAGGAATTGTTTCCTCAAAGCATTAATTCTCAAAAAGCAAAGGATAGCACCTTTAAATGTGGAGCTCTGTAATTGTTTCTATTTTACTGATTCTTTTATAATAGCTTCATTGTGTGAGCTTGGTTATTAATTCTTTAAGATATGTGATATGCTTTCACTAAGCCCGATGTGGTAAAATCATTTAAATTTTGCTTTCTATAATAGCTCTGCCCTTTGCTCAGCTTAGAGGGCGTGTTTTCTGCAAGATAGGGAATGATGTCATTTTGTGCAGAGAATAATTTACCACCTGCTGGAAGAAGGAGGCATATTGTGGCAGCTGCATTACTGATTTGAAAAATACAGCAAAATATAAATGTATAGATGAATGTGTCAGTGTACCGAGTGGGGAGTTGTAACACGCTTTCCCCAACAACAGATGGAAAATTATTCTAAGCCTAAAATAGTATCTTTTGGCTTCAAACCAAATGTTTCTATCACTGGTACTATAAAGAGCAAAAACACCACTTCACAAATGCATTCCTTATTCTCTTTACCAAGATAGCATTTTTACTAAAAGAGATATAGAGTATCTTCTCTCAAAAATAAAATATAAATAAAAGATACACCTTGCGACTCAAACCATTTTCAGACAGCATGCCTAATCTTCAGACAAAGAAGAACTAATATCTGTCAGCTTCTTTGTTTTTTTCTTTCCCTAAAAACGTGACCTTTCATAAAGAAAGATAGACTTTTAAAAGAAATGCATAAGTTCCTATGGTGCTCTATGAAATGCCAGTAATAACATCAGACATAATCTATCTCTAGGTCACTAATTTAATCAATTATGAATGAAAAGAAATTTCTGTGTGTTTAGAGAGCATTTAATGAATGGAAGAGCTTGTGCAGTGAATACAATCAAATTATGGGAACATGTAAACAGGTTTCTTTTTTTTTTTTTTTTTCTTGTACAGTTTGGCTAATGTAGAAATTGTCTCCAAGAATCAACGTTAAGCTTTTTTTATTTAAACTGAAGAAAGCCTGGTACCCACGGATACACTATATTCCTTCTAAACACATGGTGGGTAGCAGGTGTTCCTTGTTGTCATCAGTGGGATCAGACTATTACATCACCCTCAGTTATTTAGCCAGTATATCCTAAATGTTATCTTTAAAATGTAGCAATAAGCCAGATGTGGTGGCACATGCCTGTAATCCCAGCACTTGGCAGGCTGAGGCAGGAGGATCAGTGTGAATTCGAGACCAGCCTGGGCTACAAAAGTGAGCTGAAAGCCAGCCGGTACTACATAGTGAGGTGCTATCTCAAAAAAGACAAAACAAATAAATGAATAAATACATAAATAAATAAGCAATAGCAATAATAACACTGTAATTTGATATACTATCTTTCATTTTTTCCTTTTGTCAATAATATTTTCCATAATTCATACTAAAAATCAAGACAGTTTCATAAGCATAAGTCATTTGTACACCTGGACTAATCAGATTATTTTTCCTAACAGCATATGTTGATCAACTAAGCAAGAGTTAAAGGTAGGTCCATGTACAAGTGATCACATTATCAATTCTCTTATAATTGCTTAAACTGATCATTCAAGAGAGAAAAGATTACTTTAGCTAAATTTTTTTAGTGTTCCCTAAATCAAATGTAACTCTTTTTTCATTTCTGCCTGTTTTATAGTGGAAGAAACATACATTTAATGTAAATATTATCTCTCTATTAGACATTTTCACATGAATGTTGAGTAATTCATTGTTTCAAAACTGCTGTGTTTCTACTTCTGAAAAGAACTCTATGTGTATTTTGATTAATTTGGTGCATATTTTTACTGCTGAATGATTTGCCATTTTTTAGTATTTAAACATTTACACAAATTTAGTACACACAAGTCCCCTAGCTCTTGGCATAAGATCTTTTTCTTTTGCTCTTGAATATGGTTGGATTTATGACTGCTTTTCCAATAGATCACTGTGGATATAACATTATGTTATGTTAGAAGACATCACTATGTAGAAAGTTTATCTCATCAGTAACAGCTATCCCAGAGAGGCAACGTGTGGAAATTTCAGTGAACATTAGCAGAAAATAACCAATATTAACCAGCTGCATTGAGGATCCACCTATAGGAGACTTTAGGTGACTGCTTCCCAATTAACTGCACACTGAAATTCTTAGGAAAACAGAAGAACTGCCAAACCAAGCTAATTCAAAATTTTCAAACTAGAAAATTGTTAGGAAAATGAAAATCATCGATTGATTGATAGATGGATTAACTGATTTTTATGTACTTAGTATCTACAGGGTTTCACCACCCAGATTGGACTCCTCATGAGTGTCTTCTGCTGCTTTCAGCCACCCAAGCACTGAGATTGCCAGTGCGCACCACCATGCCCAGTGTCAATTGCCATCTCAAGATGCCCCCTGCCCCCCCCCGGGGGGTGGGGGTGGCCTGGCCTATGTACTCTAAGGAACTAGATGTTTTAGTCCACAGAGTCCTAGAAATCATTGTTTTAAACTGCTCATGTTGTAGTTAAATAGTTATTTGACTATAATTGACAATATGAAATGGTCTCGTGTATTATATCTTTAGGAAAAAATCTATTATTTACTTAATGTTTGATATTTAATATTAATTAAATAATAAATTCTACTCTCAGTCTTCAGAGTGCCATGTCATGTAGATTCCTCTCTTGAAAACATTATTTCCTGTGTCTTGAGGTGCTGAAAGCAGTGTCTGGGATGTGAAGAAAACTCAGTTTTCATAAATCAAGGCAGCCATGATGCTTTAGGTCAAAATAACAGTAAATGTAAACTTTGGTTACAACTGGTGTTTTTTTTTTTTTTTTTTCTTTGCTAATGCTCATGAGAAAAATATATAAGCACCACTTGTTTCTTTTTGTTTGTATAAGTTAGCCGTTCATACCTATTAGAACAACTGGATCATGGATGCACCACTGGCCTTGGATTTTCCTGGTTTCTATATGTTATGGTTTATGTCTAGTTGTCCTCCCAAAGCCTCATGGAGTCATTGGGGGGGGGGGACTTCTAGAGTTTGAGACTTGATCCATGATCCCTGGGATTATAGGTTTCAGTACTGATGGGATTATGGGTGGAAGTACTTCTGGGATTATGGGTTTAGCCTAGGGCGGGAGCTAAAGCGGAGAGCCTGAATGTAATATAAAGAGAGACAGAGAGACAGACTGGAGCTCTAGCTGTTGCTGTTGCTCTGCTGCCGTGTTGGTTGGCTACCTCTGCCGCCATTTTGTTGCTGTTCTGCCGCCATGAACTGGATGCTCTCTGCTCTGTTCCACTCAGCCTTGGGCGAGCTGAATATGGACTGAAACCTCCACAAACTGTGAGCTAAATAAACCTTTCCTTTCTTCATTTTGAGTGTTGGGTATTTGTCCCAGCAACGAGCAAAAAGTAACTAATACACTATATTAGTCTATTGTAGAGTAATGTAGGAATACACTTCGCTTAGGTCGATTCTGAGATGAACATATTTTCGACTCTCTAGAATTCTAAGCCTGCTAGCATTTCACCTCTTTAATGTTTCCTCCAGTCAGTTTCTGTAGATAATGTTAAGATATGAAGCCTGTCAAGAAGGTCTTAAGCTGGGCACCGAGGCACATACCTATAATCCCAGAACCAGGGAGGGAGAGGTAGGAAGATAGATGTGAGTTTGAAACCAGCCTGGGCTACAAAAGTGAGCTCAAGGCAAATGTGACCTGCATAGGGAGATGCTGTCTCAAAAAGACCAAAAAAATAATGTCTTGACTGATTAAATTAATAGTGTATATGAACCCCAAGCCAACTGACCCAGAGTAGGGATGGCCTTATGCATACACTCCCTCTCTTTATTTCTCTGGTAAAGAACTTTCAGCCTAAAAACCAACCAGCTTGATTAGCAGTGCTATTCTGCTTCTATTTAGATGGCTGAATTCCTGAATAAGATTTTTCATAACTCTTACCTGTAGGCTGAAGCCTTCAATCTACCTAAATTCTAGCATCTCGAAGTACATTTTGTAATTTGAGGATGGAAAATGTTTCTTTTTTTTTTTGTTTTTGTTTTTTGTTTTTTGTCTTTTTGAGACAGGGTCTCAGTATGCAGTTCTGGCCAGCCTTGAACTCACTTTTGTAGCCCAGGCTAGTCTCAAACTCGCACCGATCCTCCTGCCTCAGCCTCCCGAGTGCTGGGATTACAGGTGTGCGCCACCACGCCCGGCTAATAGTTTCATTATTGAGTTTTGAGTATATGTATATGGTCATAGAACATAATCATTAAGAAACCATTTTAGTGAAACATATTTGTGACTCTCTTGGTAAGTAGAATGTGGTGTGTTTTTGAGAAAATATCTCTATGGTTTAAAATAATGTGCATTTTGTGGCATAAAAGCTTGTATACACTATAATTTTGGTCACTTTCTAACATCTTTTATTGGTTTTGTCTATCACTTTGGTAACTATAGTATATTGAAATGTTTAAATTTTGTGTGAGTGACTTTTGAGTTGCAGAGGCAAAATACCTGATAACCACAAATTAAAGCAGGAGAGGTTTATTTTGGATCATGATTTCAGAGGCATCAGTGTATGCCTAGCTGGATCCAAATCAGAAACATCAGGATGGGAGGGCAGGTAGAACTGACAGTGGAAAAGAACCTGAGAAATGTGCCTCTCTCAAACCAATGCCCCAGGGATCTAGCTCCTTCAACCAGGTCCCGCCTTGTAATAGCACTTACAGCCACCAATCATCTGACAGTGTTATAGGGTCTATGAATGCCACCTCTAAACACATAAGACTTTTGTGAGGTACTTTTTGTATGCACCAAAGTAGTGTCAATTGGTGCTTCATCTATTTCTTCATCTATTGTGCCTCTGTTTATCTCAAAGCTATGCTAAGAATGAGAATCATTATATTAAGACTTGATCTATGGTTGCATTGGCAGTTGTAAGTTCAATTTGCATCAAACATTGTTACTTGAAAACTTATTCTTTGATTTTGTATTGGCTACCTAAGCACTTGTTGTTTATCATACCTGCAGCATAATGTTTTCTCATTGCTTTCTCTTAAATATTTCTGAAAGTTTCTAAAGTATGCGTTACAAATAATCTATTTTGAGTTTTTAAAAGAAGCTTCCACAACTTGCTCATAACAGTGAGTGAGTTTGGCCAACTTGAAAGAATTTAAATTCACAGTTCTCCCTAGCTCATAATTTAGTTATTTCACCTTATTTGTAAATTTCTTAGTTCCTAACTTCTAGTAAGAAACCAGAACTGTTAGAATTATTGATATTATCTTTTATATACATTTTTCTTTAATACTGTGGTTGTGTCCAATCTTTAAAACTGTACAATGTCTTTTATTATCAGACATGTGTACTATCCCTATATGACTAGTGACATTTAATTATACCTCATCCTTTTCCTTTATATATTATATTGATGTGACCTGCAATTTAAAATCTAAATCAAATGGATTGAGTAATAATAGTGCTTATCTTACAAGGTAATTGTGAGGTTAAAATAACATAACACATATGAAAGTCTTCCATTTGTGCCTTTGCATATAATAAATAATAAATGTGGATAAGATTTATCACCATGATGGATAATTTTTATGTCTTATTTACTGCATATATGATATGCATCACTGTTTTAATACTTCTTTTTAATGCATTTAGGACAGGGGATACAGGGTCTACAGTGTCTACAGGGTCTCACTAAATAGATTAGACTCAGAGTAATTGTCCTGTTTTCAGCCTCCCAAAGTGCTGGGCTTATAAGCATGCACCACCACACCCAGTCTCAGTCGCCGTCTCCGTGTACCCCAGTGGAGGGACTGCCACGGCTACTTCTTATAATGAAATATTCAGTTTTCTTCAGAAAATAATCAGTAAGTACTACATAATTAAAGATATTTTCAGATCATATTTAAGTTATATCGTTTCTAAAAGAAAATCAATACCATGGAATGTAAAATAGTGCACTTACGGTTTTCTGTTTCTTGTAATTAAAAATTATGATTTGTTTATTATTTCTATTTTTTTTTGAAGTTGACTTTTAGTTTAATTAAGAAAGAAACAAAACAATCTATGAGGTACCTTAGATATTGTGAAAGGAAAAGAAACTGCTCAAAGGGGAGGAACATTTGGCACAAGAGAAAGGAGAAAAGAAAGAACGGAAAAACATGCATGTCTGTATGTAAGATAGTTTGGATAATGGTACTGCTGATTTCTTTTGGTTTATTGAAAGGAATAATCAACGCTTAACGTTTTTCTTCTTTTCAATTTTTTGACCAATTTTGCATGCTGATAGCTGGTAATCTAAATGACTAATTTGAGAACAACAAAATGCAATATAATAACCATTGCTGGATTTCTATCATTTTGTTTAGTGAAATTCTGTATCATATCTAATGGCTTTTAAATTATTTTTTATTTTCTTTTGTTGTGGTTGTTGCTGTTGTTGTTGATACAGGACTCATAGTGACCCTCCTGCCTCAGCTTCCGAAGCACTGGGATTACAGACATGTGCCACACCCATTTTTGGGCTGCCTGATCATGCATTACTGGGGATGGAACTTGGGTTACCAGGCAGGTACTCAGGCCATTGAATTATCCTCAGTCTAATTATTTTGTGTATTTATTTTTATTGCATTTAATAAGAAATAACAATGTTACAGTTTCAAAACACGTCAGTAGTATATTTCCAGTACTTGATACAATGCATATTGTTGTCCTCCTAGTAGTTATACAAAGCACAGGGTATAAACATGATAAATTTTTCTAATCATTATTGGTTCAAAAAAATTTCTTCTCATTGAACTAAGAGAAAGTAGTTATATACATAATCTAATATTCCATAATCGCAGTGGGTTATTGACAAAATTGGCAATGATGGAAGCTGTTGATTTAAGCCTTCTACAGCTCAGCATACTAATCTTGCTTTCCATTTTAGGCCTCATGGTTAAACTTTTCTGCTGGCTGGTTAAGGGCAAGTTTAAGCAAGACTTGTGTGACAAAACATGGAACTTTTTTTATCTCCCAAGATCGGTCAAATCCCCTCAGGATTTACTTTGAAACCCTGTACAGTGCTTTGTAGAACTGTTAACAGTGTCAGCCATCTGGATGAGTCATGGCCATTGCTTGACCAATTTGCTCTCTATGAAAGACTAAGAAAATGTTTTCTCACTAGGTGACTCTCCTCAGGTATGCTGCATATCTTCAATCCCTTTCCTCTGTAGCCCCATGATCTCCTTGAACAGAAAATCTGGGAAATCACTGAGTTATAGGATGTTATAGCACAGGTTCTCTTATGTTCTGAGTCATCACTGGTCTACGGCCAAAACATTGGCTATCCTTGTAACCCTTCATTTTCTCTAATTTTTGCTCTATAAACTTATATTCTTAACCCTCCAGAAGAATTTTCAGTGATGATATTACTCTATAACTTAGGTACTTAACATCATGGTCTTGGTGAGTATCAAACATCTCAGACTTAACTTGGAATTAAAAATTATGATTTGTTTAAACAATAATTTTCCCTGAAGGTGTTTTGTTTCTAATTCTTTATAGGTTAAAAAGTTTTTCTTTGCATTTTATGCTTTTAAATTTTTCTATGTTATCTATATATGTTAACTGTTGAGCAATATTTTTTGTTGAACAACCTACAGACCTATTAATACAAAACCTTAATACATGTCTCTAATTTTTAGAAATTCTTAGTCACTATTTTTCAAATATTCTGTTTTTCTTTCTGCCTTTGATACTCAAAATATATATACAAGGGGGCAGGGAAATAGCTCCATAGCACAAATGACTTCCTTGCAAGTGCAAGGTCATGAGTTTGAACCCCTGCAAAAGAAAAAAAAAGAAAAATTGAATTTATACTTTATGCTACATAAAATTAAGTTCACACAAAAATATGTTCTGCATATATATGTACATACGCATATATATACATATATATGGAAATAAATGTCAACTCAAAGCAACAAGATCTTTGCAGTGAGGAATATTTTAATCACTGAAAATTGGGATTATCAATCCATGTGTTTAACGTAAGACACACATACAAAATAATATTGAGTTCTACTTTTGTCCCTGAATTACATGTAAAAGATGTACCACCCTTTATTATAAAAGTGCAGAGTTACTCCTTAAGTTCTGGACTTTCACTATTAATTTAACACTAACCATTTTAAGGTTTTCTGAAGAGATATTGTATGATCTATAATGAGAGAATTTGTCAAACCCCTTCACCTCACTTCCTTACTAGTGAGAACTAAGTAAACATTATTCACAATAACATGTAAATTTGAAATAAAACAGAAACTAGGAGTGTTTAGAATAAGCAAGTATAATTTGCAAATAATTTATTGAAATTTTTATGCTAAAATGTATTCCCTTGTTAAGAAAAGGAGAAAATTCATCTTATAAATGCATATTATTTTTAATAAGCAAAAACTCATTGATGTGAATGAGATCTTCGCACCATTTTACCCAAAGCAATTTTGTATAATAAGAAAAACTCCTTTTGGGTAGTCTGTTACAGAATTTAACTTTAGTTCAGTACCTTGTTTATTTCTTCTGAAATAAGAATTTAAAGAAATTGCGTACAAACGAAATTGTAATGAATAAAAAATGTGAACTTGCCACTAAAAATGAGTCATTTTGAAAGTGTAAGAAATATATTTATATGTGTGTATCAAGTTTTGCAAAAATTCTGTATCAAATTTCCTATGACTAAAGTATTTCAAAGCAATTACTAGTGACGCTTTTTTATGTATTTAGGGCAGGGTCTACAGGAACAGGGTCTCACTACATAGATGGGATTCATAATGATTTTCCTCTTTTCAGCCTCCCAAATCCGCTGGGATTACAGGTGCTTGCCACCATGCCCAGCCTCTCAGCGAGCCCCAGAAGTGGGTCAGCACAGAATGCCAAGGATCGAACATCAAACCACTGCACTCGCCGGAAGCAGATGCTTTAGTCTGCTGAGCTATTGGGACAGCCCTCCAGTGTATTTGTTTTGAGCAATATAAATTCCAATGATCATAAGAAAAAGCTAACATTATTAGAGAAACTCAAAATCTATCGTTCCAGCTTTGCTTATCATTGACAATACAGTTCCCTGGCCCTGAACTTATATTCCAAACACTCAAGACACCCAGCTGCCACCAACTTCATGTCTCTATATATTGACTCGTTATGGTCCTGCTGTTCTCACTTTTCTCTCATTGTATCATCAACTAAATGTCTGCATTTCTGCCATGAGCTTGAAACTTCATGGGGTTTGATTATTTTCTACTATGTGATTGAAAGGGCATAGCTTCTTGCTTTTATAACACTACATTCTATTTTTAATGGAAACAGAAATTATTTTGTAACGAACCTGGAGATAAACTCCAATTTTAAATCTTCTCTTGAAAATAAATTACAAAGTAAGCATCCAGGTATTTTCACCTTTCTGACAGGTGCAGAGTAGGACAAGGAAGAGAATGTGCGAGCACACCAATCGCTTCCAATACCTGCCATAAAAGCACACTAAATGCTTTCTACTACTTTTCCAGAGTAACATCACTTGTCTTTGTGTAATTGGACCAAAATTCATCTTCAAGAGTACATGTTTTGTTTTATTTACGTATGTAATTTGTCAATGTTCAGGAGGTTTTGTATGCTTTATATGAATATTTATATCTGTGTGTATATGTAGTTGTTGATTCTATATTAGATGCAAGTGCTACTTATTAAAAAACAGCAATGCATTGTTTTATCTCCCTGTTCCTTACATGGAATTTTACAATAAGGAGGATTTGGTAGATATGGTAAAGCATACCCTTGATTATGCCATTTCATTTTTATGTCATTTTGTTTTACACTGAATAACGTATCAGTAAATTTACCATTCCAGTGATCCTCTTATATCAAAGAATTTCAAGGGAGAAAGTGATATAAATGGATTTTCTCTGGAATATATTGAAGAGCTAAAGTAAAGAGAAATTGTTACATAGGTGATTCAATAAGACACATAATGAAATTTTTCTCCATGAAAAATATTTTAGAGGAAGCTATCTCTTGGATTTATAAGTATGGAAAATTTGTGCTTCAAATAAATGAAGATCTAACATACTAATCTATTTAAATTTTCAGCTTTTAACACAATGTTTGAGTTCTTGCTGTATTAGATAAATGATATAGGAAAGCATACAAGATGGAAGAAACCAGGGAAGAAAACTATGTCACTATCTTTATTTTTTTTTCCTTTTTTATTGTTTAAATTTAACACGAGTTATATTACATATTTTCATCATCAGATCAGTTTAGATTAATACATATAGGTATATAAGCTTGATCAAACAATTAAACATTAACCCTTCTAAATCAACATTATTATTTTTTTTCTTTTCCCCTTTGTTTTCTTTGAAAGTTGACATATTGCATATTGTCCTCACAATTGTTCTATGGAGTACAGTGTGTGGGCATGACCCACTTCCCTATTGATGTTGCTTAGAAAAAAAGAAAAAAGAAAAAGAATATACTTCTCTTTGGACTAAGAAGAAGCAGAGAAGCAGGTACATATACAGTCAAATGTTCTGCAATTGCAGTGGGCCAGCAGTGATGCTTGTGATGTTGGAGGCTATTGAATCTAAGCCTCCTAAAGATCGTCTTGCTAATCTAGCGCTGTTTCATGCATTGTAATTAAGCATTTTTTTTTTCCTGCTGAGTGGTTAAGAGCAAGTTGAAGCAATACCTGTATAACAAAACTTTTTTTTTTTTTTTTTTTTTTTTTTTTTTTTTTTTTTTTTTTTTTTTTTTTTTTTTTTTTTGTATCTTCCAGAGTCAAATCCCCTCAGGATTAAGTTTGAGACCATAGGCAGTACTTTGTAGAACTGTTGTTAGTGTCAGCCTTTGGGACAAGTCACAGCCATTGCTTGGCCATTTTGCTTTCTGTGAAAGCCTGAGAGAATGTTTTTCTCTGGGTGACTCTCCTTAGACGCACTGCAGTTCATTCATCCCTTTCCTCTGAGGTCCCATAATCTCCTTGACAAGGAAATTTGGGACACCTCTGAGTTATAAGATATTATTTGAACATTATTTGAAAACCTTTGCATTGTGATTCATTCTGTATTAACGTTTCAAATTTTGATATGACATGATATATCTTTATAAAATATAGTAATATTAATAAGAATATTATCGATGGGATCATAGAAATTTAATTCCATAGTTTTGTGTTTTTACCAATAGCTTTATTATCTTTGCTTTCTTCCACATTTATTTCTCACTTTCTCCTAGGCCATTAAGGATGTAAACTACTTTTTAACCTATTTTATGTATTGATTACAACTATTTAACTTTTCCCTATGAAATTTTCTTGCTTTTTTTAATGTATCATAAGTAACAGCTTCTCGGAATAGCAGAAACATGGTTTTGCTTTTTTTTTTTTTTTTTGTTCCTACATGTTATTTTTAAAAGTTTTCTACAGAGATTTAACCATTGGAAAAATTAAGATAATTTCAGTCTTTTCTCCCCAAATCATAGGAGCTTAAAAACGATATCAACACATTTATTTTATATACTTAAGAAACAAGCAAATTTTCCATTTTTTGTGTGCATCCAAGTGTTGTTTTTCTACTTAAGATTTGTGGTATTTGTGTTATATGTACAAAATATGCATCACTGCTTTTCCAAGTGTTAATATTTCCCTTTAAAATCTGTCAAATTAATTGTCTATCTGCATCATCGTCAATCTTATCACAAAAAGTGATATTATTCTCTGATACTGTTAAGCTGATGAAATTGTAATTGAATCCCTCTTCCTGTGGGTTTTAGATCTACGCATTCACACAAGAACAGATAAAAAAATTATTTGGAAAAAAAAGTTGTGTTGTGGCTGATATTATTATACTAGTATACAAAAGCAAAGATAATACAGCCATTAGTAAAATAAAACCTATATAATTATATTTCTATGATCCCTTTGATCTCATTCTTGTTAATACTGCTGCATTTTCATAAGGAAATTATACCACGTCATATTAAAGTTTCAATTTAGAAAATTTGTGGCTGATGCAATTTAGTAAAATTTAGTATTTAGCAAAGCTAAGGATAGATGCATTTGTGCTGTATACATAGAGTTTTTCCCCCTGTGGCAATTGGCACAATGATATAGCATAACCACTATTTATATAGCATTTATATTTTGTTAGATATTATGATATAAGTAGCTTATTTGTAAACACAATGTCATTTGTATGAAGGCCTAGAGCATCTAAGCATGTTTGTATCCATAGAAGAATATGGAATGAATGCCCCAAGCATACTGAGAGACCATTGTATAATGGATAGTATTGAAAAATAACTACTTATTAATGAAGTATTGTGTTTCTCCAACTGCCACTGTTTCACTGTCATAGTAGCTGAGTACAGAGTGAGGCTTACTCCACCTGTATCACCTGCTCTGACCTGAATGGGCAGGATGATCTGGGAGAAAACATGAGAGTAAGAGAGTAACACTGGGACCAGTGGACCCATCCCTCCCTTTGCTACTATAAATTTGTACTTTAACATAATAGTGGTTGGTAATAGTGGACTCGTTGCAGTACCTTTCACTGAGGGATACAGGAAGTGATCTATACATTACCTACGTGGTATGGTGGAAGGTAAGGTGTGTGTGTACATGTGCAAAATGGATTCAATAGGAGCTGACAGGTAGACTCAGCATCACAAAGAACTACTATAACAACAGGAAAACCCAAAAGTTTTCAACTGCAACCTACATGAAAGGAAAAGATAAAAAAAAAAAAAATAGGTGTTACCCGTGTAAGTGATATCTGTATAAGGAACATGCAGTTGTCACGTGTGAAGATTGTCTTGATTGGACAGTGCAGGCAAAGATTACATCTTTTGTTTCTGCTCACATGTCAGTTCCCATGTTTTTATTTTTATGTTATCTTTAAGGTTTTGTAACCATGTACACAGCTGATGTGAAAATGTTTATTTTAAATGTGAAATACATGCTAAGAATTTCATAATTTACTTATTGATATTTTCTGTTCCTGTTAACTATATACAGTGTAAAATAACAAGAACCACCTGACAAAACAGCACAGCCGCTGAGATGTCAAGTATGTCCTACAGAGAGGCCAGGAGTGCAAAACACAGATGCTTCACGTGTAACTGAGACGTGTAGTGAAAGCAGTTGTCACGCGTGCAGACTACTTTACATGGAAATTTTGAAGCAAAGACAGTTTGTAAAGTGCTATTGGTGCTTACGCTATAACTCATATAAGATTTTATTTGACTTGTTACTTGTTAGACTTTATACCAAAAAAAAAACAGTTGATGAAAACTTTGGTGCTTTTTAATTTTAATTTTTTATTTTATTTTATGATTTTAGTGTGTGGGTGTGAGGGTGTGGAAGAACTCATGTTACTGATAGCACCTACATTGGGACTTGCATCTCTGAGGAAGTTTTTCAATCAAAAGTGTGAACATTTGCATGCCTTTTGTTTCAGTAATTCACATTTCCCTTATTTTAATTGTTTGTACTTTTTTCTTTTATTTTTATATTTTTATTGATTTTATTTTATTTATTTATTTATTTATTTTATTTTTTTTGGTTTTTGGCCCAGTCTCTTATTTTCAATGAGAAAGAAAGAAAGAATAGCAATGAAAAAGTTTCAAAACAAGTTACTAGGATGGCTGCAATAGTTAATACCACACATATTGCTATCTTCATAGTAGTTATTCAGAGAACAAGACACAGACATATCTTTTCCAAACAATATTAGTACAAACTTTTGTTCTCAATGAACTAAGAAAAAGTAGCTGAATATCTATCCTAACTCCATTTGATGTTTTTTAATAAACACTCAACATATTTAAAAATCCAGTATTTCATTTGTGTGATATTTTTCCAGTTAACTGCCCGTTATTTAATATAATAAAACTTATAAAATTAATATTAACTCATTATAGACTATTCTAGGAAATAAAACTGGGTTTGGCAGACTCCGAGTGTTTATAATAAAATGAGTGTTATGTTCCACTTAAAGAGACAACCAGACAACATTAAATACAGAACTCCTACGCACTGACATCTTCCGGGTAGTGAAAGAACTGCTTCAGCTTTTAATTAAGGAGATACTTATTCTGGCTTGACTCTTTTGTGATCTAGGCACATCCCCAACTTCATATATTGGAAGCTTAATTTCCTATCTCAAGTTTGAAAGATGAGATGTTGGGGAGCTTGAGGTCAAATGGGGTCCTGATTTGAAGAGGAGAAGGACTGGACCCGCTAGTATTTTCTTGTTTACACTTTTGGATTGGGTTTTGCTTGTTGTTTCTTTCATCACAATGTCTTCCTGCCATCTGCCTTCAGGCTTCACCTGAGTCAAGTGGCACCATTTTCACACCCTGAATCTCTTCAACTATACCGCTACATCTGTATCCTACTCATACCCAGAGTGCATCAGAAATGCATATACATGTCAGGGGAAGAAAAACTTCTATGAATATTGTAATACTAATTTTATTGAGACAACGTGAGATAAACTTAAGTCCCCTTTGGCCTCTACAGTTGTCAAAGGGCCTCAAATTGATAATGATTAAATCCCAGACATTTTTTTAGTATTGGGAACTTTTGTTTAGATAATCTTGGTCATTAAGATTACTGCACCCTCATTTTTAGTTTCTTTTCTTTTTTTTGTTCTTCATGTCTTTTTGAGACAGGATGTCGCTATGCAATTCAGGCTGGCCTTGAGCTCCCTTTTGTAGCCCAGGCTGGTCTTGAACTCACACTGATCCTTCTGCTTCAGCCTCCCAAGTGCTGGGATTACAGGTGTGCACCACCATGCCTGACCTCATTTTTAGTTTCCTTGCTAATGGTCATCAGTGCAGTGGATATTCTGAAATCTACAGTACCCTCAAATGTTCCCCCTAGAGAGGGTAAAACATCTCTTGGAAAAAAAAGTTCATTTTTCCATTGTTCTTCTCCTGAAGTGTGTGCAAATTTACTTGGCAGACTGTATACGACTCCTGTGTGTATGTGTGTGTAAGAGAGAGAAAGACAGAGAGAGAGAGAGAGAGAGAGAGAGAGAGAGAAGAGAAAGAGAAACCTAACACTTAGATGACATCTTTTCACCTCTAGGATAGAAAAAGCATTTTTCATGTCAGTGAGTGAATTATTTCCTGATGATATCTGTTTACTGTACATGAAATAAGGACCTTGACTAGATTGAAAAGAACAATATTTTGTCGCTCACCGTTATCTTCCTAGGTAGTCGTTTATGATGTCTACCATCATTGACTTACTAAGACTTTAACTATTATTTAAATATCTAACTGATATATTTATCATTGGTCCCCAAGAAATCAGGTAGCATTACAAAATATCTCAAGAAATTTGGGACAGAATGGTAGTGGGAAGGATTAGGTGCACAAAAGTTCAAAAGTGCCCTTGCTTCTGACTTGTTGAATACAAAAGCTCTAAATTCCATCTGAAAGACAATATTTTTGGTTTCTACTAGTTTTTCATGTTTTTATAAAACCAGAGTATGGATGCAAAGGTAAGTTTATTAGGAGATAAATTACTATGTACATAAATGGAATACTATTACTATGATGCATCTAAAACTGTTTTCACTGGAAAATGAAAGTATTTTTTAAACAAATATTTATTTACTTATTTTATAATAACATATTTCATATAGTTGTCTTCATCATAATTGTTCAGAGTACAAGATTCATACCCGATTTCTTGGCTAAACATCATTAGTGGAGATCTTTCATTTCATTGCACCAAGTAACTGTATACATTTTCCAATAGTCCATAACAGTAGTGGATTATCAGCTCATCTGCAACTATCAGAAGCTGCTGAATTGAGCCTTCTACAACTCAGCATAATAATATGCCTTTCCTTTTTAAACCTTGTGGTTACACTTTTCTGCTGCGTGGTTAAGACCAAGATAAAGCAAGACCTATATTATTAAAAAAATGTAACTTTTGTATTTGACATGGTCAGTCAGGTCCCCTCAACATTTACCCTGAGAATATATAGTAAGGTTTGCAGAATTTTTGTCAGTTTCAGCCATCTTGATGAATCACAGCCATTGTTTGACCAGTCTGCTCTCTGTGAAAGCCTGAGAAAATGTTTTCTCTCTAGGTTACTCTCCTCAGGCACACTGTATATCACTGATCAGTTCTTTCTGTGGCCCCATAAGGTACTTAAACAGGAAATGTGTGACCCACTGAGTTATAGGCTATTATAGTACAGGTTCTTTCATGTCCTATGTCCTCACTGACTTTAAAGGGCTAGGAACAAAATATTGGCTCTTCTTGTATCCCTTCATTTTCTCTAATTATTTGGCCTACCAACTGAAGTTATTAACCCTGCAGAAGAAAAGCTTAAGGATATTATTGCCTATAACATAGGCAATTGAGATTATGTTTTTTGTTTGTTTGTTTGTTTGTTTTTCTGTCTTTTTGAGACAGGGTCTTGCTGTGCAGTTCAGCTGGCCTTGAGCTCACTTTTGTAGCCCAGGCTGGTCTCAAACTCGCACCAGTTCTCCTGCCTCAGCCTCCCGAGTGCTGGGATTACAGGCATGCGCCACCATGCCCGGCGTGGCAATTGAGTTTAACATCAACTACCTTTCTGAATATCAAAAGCCTTAGACATAACATGAAACAGCTATTTCCCATCAAGTGTTGATACTGTAAACTTTAAATCTCTGTAGAATTTGAAAAATAATTCCACATTGTTTACATTGTTTTAGGAACTTAATCATTTCCAAAATGGTAGTGATACACTTCTACAGTCTTTTTTTACTTTGTTTCATATTGTGTTTTTATTATGGTTTGTGTATAGGTGTCCACTCCAAAGCCTCCTGCAGTCATGGGGCAGCTTTGATTATTGTGAGAATGGGTGCTGCCCCTCCCCTGGGGCAGGTGATTTGCATTTCAATAAAGGGAGAAAAAGAAGTTAGCTGTTTGAGCTGCTGCTAGCTCTCTCCCTTTGTTCTTGCTCTTAGCTGCCTCACTGAAAGGTTGCCCTCTGCCATGTGCCAGTCTGCCTTGGAGCCAGCTGAATATGGACTGTAACCTCCAGTATCTGTGAGCTAAATAAGCCTTTCCTTCCCTAACTTTAAGTGTCAGGTATTTGTCACAGCAATGAGAGCAGAGTCACTAAGACACTTAGCATCTCTCTCTCTCTCTCTCTCTCTCTCTCTCTCTCTTTCTTTCTTTTTGGTGGGACCAGGGTTCGAACTCACAACCTTGCACTTGCCAGGCAGGCACTTGTGTCACGGAGCTATCTCCCCAGCCCCGTTCTTTCTTTTTATTTTTTTAAAAAAAACATTTAGTTGAGAGAGAGTATAGCAACAAATTATGTGACATTAGAAGCAGTTCATAATTAGAAGACCAGAATGATAGTTATTACAAGTATGTCTTTAGCATTACATATTGCTATCCTCAGTGTATTTGCTTAGTTCATAGAAATCAGTATATATATTTAGTCCAAATATAAATGCTACTAATTACCTGCTAGTTTCAAAAACGTATTGAAGATTTTTACAATCACTGAGTTCACCATCTTTTGTATATAAATGAATGATTTTGCCCCTGCTATGTTTCCTAATTTTTCTCCGTCTCCATTGTTTGATCCTTATATTCTCACTTTCCATTTAACTATATCAGTATTTAAAATGTTAACTCTGTTATAGTAGAGATAAAGATGAATGAACCTTATATTAAATTTAAGATACTTTCATAAGAGAATGCTGTTTTCTGTCCTACCCATTCTCTCATACTACTTTCACCATTAACAACCTTTGCATCGTTATTAATATCCAGAGTACACATGCCATTAAATGATCTGCTGTGTTTCCTTTCTAGAATCCTTAGTCTCTGATGAGATGAGGTCAGGAATAGATTATTTATTATGTTGAAAGTGATAATTGTAATCTATTTTTAAATACTACACTAATAAATTTCGTAACACAGTGTGGTAATTTAATGTAATTTTCTCATAATAAGAAATTAAATATTAGTAAATAAAGACTTGTCTAATTTCCTCTTTGTTAACCTTTTATTGCTGCATACTTTTGTTAACCAGTCAACAAAGTCTTCCTAAAGAAATAATTGAAATATCTTTATTCCCTTCCAAATAATGCCCTAATAATTAAAAAAAAAAAAAAAAAACTTTAAACTTTTAAAAGCACTATCTGAATTTAACCTTTTCATTACCTTAATGTTGTGAATTTCATAATGTACATTTCACCTGATAAAATAAACATTTTTCATTTTTTCTTTCTTTTTTTAATGGCCAGCTGAACCTGCCCTGGGGGTGGGGCTGGAACAGCATGTGATACCAGGGACTTAACCATGGTCCCTGTGGTTTCCTAAGATTTCCTAAGCAGGCGCTTTACACTACTGAGCTATCTCACCAGCCAGTCAATTTTCATCTTACTGTTGGTTGTATACTAAGTAATTCAAATGTTAATTAATTAATGTCAATTAACATCACATTAAAATCAATTTTCAGCTATAATGCTAGATTTTAAGTACACAATTATTAAAAGAAAACAACCGGATTAAATTTTTGGCTACACAAACTACATTTTGAGTTCATTTTCATAGAATGTTGTTATGGAAAAACATACTATGTTTTCTACTTTGTGAATTAGTTATCCTCTTTGCCAGTTTCATAATAATAAAGATCTTTTTCGAGGGTGTGGGGGCAAGTGTGTGAATTTGTGACTTTGCACTTGCCAGGCAGGCACTTGAGCAATAGAGCTATCTCCCCAGTCCTGAAAACTCTATTTCAATGAAGCTTTCTCTTAAGGTTGAAGGGCTTCTATTATTTTGGAGAAACTTTTTTCTGCTTTTATAGCTATTATCTCATTGCTTACTTTACAATGAATTAAAAGATATCATGATAAACAATGTTGTGACAAGTTCAGAAGATTGTTGCAATTCAAGTATTTATAAGTGATTTTTAAAAACTCTTGGTCAACTTTATCATTCAGAATGCAGTTATTAATATATGTTGACTTCCCAATGGTATTTTATGTTGCAACATTTAACTGTGCTATATATGCCCCATTTCATTTTGCTATATTCATTATTTTCATGTTTCTAATATGAAATTTTTTTTAAAATCTCATACACAACAGAGAATATTTATTCCCTATGTCTAGGAAAGTTACAATGAAATAAATGCTCACTTATCTTTGTAAAATATAGCTTATTCAGGATGTTACTCAAAGACATCGACTGTCCAGCAGAAATTCTCTGTTTTGACTTTTAATTTTTATTTCTTTATATTTGGCTGGCTCAGCCTGCCCTGGGGGTGGGGCTGGCACAGCATAAGGTGCCAGGGATCGAGCCTTGGTCCCTGAAGTTTCCTATGCTTGCTTAAACAGGCACTTTAGACCACAGAGCTATTTCATTGGTCCCACTTTTTTTATTTTTACCTTAAACCTATTCATAGCTTTTCCTGATTGCTTTATATCAAGTGTTTTAAAATTATATATTATTTAATTATATGTGTTTATAGCCATGTAATGACTATATAATGTATTTTCTAAGAAATGTATGTTACTATTTATTATTTTTTCTCATTTTATGTTGATAAATGTATAGTTTATTTCATTAATTTTTGATATTGTATTTTAAGATTTTGTCAAAATTTACCTATTGTACAATTGATCTTAAAATGAGTTATTTCACTTTTCTCTTTTTGATTGTTTTCATTTATTGATAGTAATATTTTTGGAATTACTTTTCAGAAACACAGGTATTGTGTAAGGTATTATAGCATAATGTACGTTCGACTTTACCAAAGATTGACAAAGTTTTTCAATGTGTTTTAAATAAATTGATAGTTCTATATGTAGTTTAGATAAAGTTATTTATTCTTGCCAATATTTATTATTGTTAGTTTTTATTTGTCCATATAACATAATTTAGATGTCCTTAGCTGCTATAATAAAATGAATATTATTAGTTGTTTATATTATATTGATATTTTATAAAACATCTTACCTCTTTTACTGGAATTTACATTTGTATGTTTGCTATAAAATTGTTGCGGCATTATAAATGAAGATATAAATGGATTACTTAACATCAACCCTAGTGTTCTAATGCAAAAATCCTAAGATTATTTTCCTATTTTCTTTTTTTGTTACTGGTAATACCTTTTTTCATTTTTGTTAGTTTTAATAAGAAATAACAATGAGACAATTTCAAAACACATTAGTAGGACAGCCATAATAATTAATATAATGCATATTGTTGTATTCATAGAGAACCAGGTACAGACATGATAAATTCCTAAATACTTTT
>PVJA010035746.1:0-21620 GCA_004027025.1 Myocastor coypus | reverse complement strand
AAAAAAAAAAAAAAAAAAAAAAAAAAAAAAAAAAGAAAAGAAAGTGACTGTTACTGCCAAGTGCCATCCACCCAAAAGACAGGTTCCTAGAGCCATTACTGTTTTCTCACAGCTTGTCATCAGATTTTATATCATGCTTAATTCTCATTCTTCTTCAAAGTCAAGATGATCGTGAAAGATAGATGATTTGAAGGACAAAAGGATGACAGCGGAGAGGAACAGTAATAGTGAACCAGCTTTATTTTCCAGTTTCCTCTGTTCATCTAGATTCTAATTCATTCTTTTCAGGCTGAGAATGGTCATGATTGTAACAGAAATTAGTTGAACAAGGGTCCCACAGCTGATCTATTTCACAGGTTTCCAAAGGAAGCACCTTTGTGATACTCATAGAAAGAAATTTGGTGACCTTAAATATAAAAAGCTTCTGATAAGTGTGTAAAGAGCATTATGGCCACATGAAGAGACTTTAGAGGAATTTTAGCATAAGGAGAAGAGCACAAAACTTAGATCACTAAGACTTCCTCAATTCCAAATTCTGTCAACTACCATCCAAGTATCATGGGACAAATTGACATTTCTAAGACGCAATTCCTTCACTGTAAAATGGAGAAAATAATGCTTAGTTCACTAGATGAGTGTGACAGCCAAATGATATAATGCCAATTAAATGCTTAGGAGACTGTTTAAAACCTGAAAGGTGTTACATGGCAGTTATCATTCAGTACTTCACATGATATTTGGCTCTTGGGGCTCAACCTCATTTTAATTTTATAACTGAGTACAGAGCATTTGACCAGAGACAAAAAATCTTTTAGTATATTTAGAAAGTATATGCACTGTGTAGAATAATAGTGAGATATTCTGTAGAGAACTCCCTATGACTCAACACAGTAAGAGCCCAGTGGGCAGATGCTATAGAGTATTCTCCAAGCATCAAAACCCACTTCCTCCTGCCTGAAGGAAAAGACACTCATGAAAACCCAGGTAGCTTAACGTTTTTCTCCTAAAGAGATTGTCAAATGACTATCAAGAGTCTTAATTTGTCTGTACACTATTGTACCAAGGGCAGCAACAAAGCTCTGTGAAATTGAGTGATTATTATTTACCACACATTGAATCCATGTCATTTAAAACTCAGTTAACTAGAATAAGTACGATTTTCCAGTTCTCCTTTTTCTCTAGTGAGAATAAAAGCATTTCCGGAACAGACAGTAAGTGATAGAGCTGGGATTTAATGCCTGAGTTGGCCTTCAAAGCTTTAGCTATAACTCTTCACTGCCTTGCTTATGTTATAGTTCTAGTCATCAAAGTGGCTTCAAATGTACGGGAAATATTTGTCCAGTATCGAAGTTCTGTACAAATAATTTGCTTAAGGATTGTTGGCCTGATTGTATTGTGAGCCCGCAGAGGACAGAACCAAAGAACTGAATATGGCTTGTAATTCAGGGGTGAATTCAGTAAAAGAAATAGGTAAATGTCCATTAAAAGTTTATACAATGTTAGTACTTCAAAGTTCGTAAAAACAACATATAGTAACATCAAGACTTGCAAGACTGAGAAAGTTTACATTCTGGGAATATTTAGCTTGCCCCTGAATCAGATTCCTATGATGTAAGCCTTGTTATCTTAATGTCAGTAGTTTCATTTTCCATACGCTTAAGTTTTTTTTTTTTTTTTCTGTTAAGCAATGTTTCTTTTGAGCCGGGTGTAGTGGCTCACGCCTGTAATCCCAGCACTTGGGGGGCTGAGGCAGGAGGATCAGTGTGAGTTCGAGACCAGCCTGGGCTACAAAAGTGAGCTCAAGGCCAGCCTGAACTATATGAGACCCTGCCTCAAAACAAAACAAAACAAAACAAAAAAATGTTTCTTTTGAATGTTTTAAACTCCTTGTAGACCCTAATGGGAGAACAGGACAGGTGTTTGTTTTAAATTGCTGGGAATCACACACTTTTCTTCAGCATAGAACCTCTTTCTTTCAGTCTGCTTTTGGTTTCTGCCTCTGGGAGTATCACTAAATACTTCAGCTGGAAATTCTTTCACCAACAGTTTTGTTTCAGATTCTTCTACTTAGATTATAAAATGATAATTGAGTCAAAATGGGTATTTAAGAACTACACTAGCCAGAGTATTTCATTTCTTCAAATAATTCACCACATCTAGTTACATGAGAGATATGATTTAGGATCTAATGCATCATAGTCATACAGGTACAAATACAATACACAAAGCGAGTATAAAGAAACTAAGTAAATTGCCAGATTTTTTGTGTAACTTTCTCTTGCTTTATGCAAAGAAATTCACTTATGAGATTCACAGAGAAACCCAAAGGCAAAACCAATGTAGTTGCCTCTACACACAAGAACAAAAAACCTCAAGGGTAAGTATCTGAAAATCATTAAGCCAATTTCTATTTTTTTATTACTCAGCGTGATATTGTTTCAAATACAGGGTCAGTGCCCCTGCAGGAAGTAGTCACTACTAATTGACAGAGATAATGAGAAAAGCAGACTGAAAATCAAAGTGAATTCTAAGAACACCTTCCTTAGCAATGCACTGATGTTGCACTATTGCCCTGTGCAGAGCTGCGTTCCTGCTTAAATGGACTGAACACCTAGATTAAAAAGCTTTCTGCCATTGTATACCATGTCAAAAGGCACAATAATTGACAGATGCCATTCTTGGCATAAACTATGCACCTGTTTCAACATTCTGCATATTAGGAAAACCTATGCTTTCATGCATGCTGAGATTATCAAGAATTAAGTATATTCCTTAGCCCTCACATATTATTAAATTAACCTATAGAAGAAAGTAAAATAAATAACTTTATCTCTATTGATCTCCACAAAACCCCAATACAGTACACTTTTTAAAAGTCAGATTTAGAGTAGACCTCAGTAGATGTTTATAACAATTGCAGGTCTCCACACCTGACTTAATTTGGCACACCGATTCCCACTGAAATAAATACATCTTTTGGAGAAAATGAAAACTGGTTTCATTTCCTAAGGCTGTTTGCGCAGCAGGCTGCTTGCAGTAGGCCTGCTCCTTGCGCCATCTCCCTGGGCATACAGCTGCCTGTGGCTCGGTCCCCAGGAGTCCCGCTTAATTTCCTGCAATGGATCACTATAGAGATCAAAGCACTGATCTTGAGAAGGGTCCTGGAGGGGCTGCTAATATAAGGTCAGTGCTCTGGTTCCCCAAGGCTGCAAATGAAATGCTGGGCAATCAAAAACTAATGCTTTGTTCTCTGAGCCAACAAACTCTCCTCAGAGGACAAATACAACATATGTGTATTTGTCCTCTGTGGTTTGCTGTGGAAGGAGATGTCCAAAAAGGGAAGTGTTCCCCATACCTTCTTAGGGTGCTGAGGAAAATGCTGGAGGGCTCTGTATCCATGGCACAACCACGAGGGCTTTTGTGCGGCTTTGTTGTTTACAGCCTCATTTTATCAGTCACATTCTGACAGAATTTCAAGTACACTGGCTACGAAGGAGGTCTCTGATGAGCTCACTGTGTGAAGGAGCACGTATGCCCAGAGAGGTTGCATGACTTATCCAAGAGCATGCAGCTCACTGGGAGCAGTCAGGCCTAGAACTCAACATATGATTCTCACTCCAGTGCAGCCCTCATCATACCTCCAGGTGTCCTTCATGAGTTGATAAAAAAGATTTAAATGTGCCAAGCACAGTAACTTTCAGTGAGCCCTACATGTGCATTAAAGACTGCACATGCCGGGCGTGGTGGCTCACGCCTGTAATCCCAGCACTCGGGAGGCTGAGGCAGGAGGATCGGTGCGAGTTCGAGACCAGCTTGGGCTACAAAAGTGAGCTCAAGGCTAGCCTGAACTGCATAGCGAGACCCTGTCTCAAAAAGACAAAAAAAAAAAAAAAAAAAAAAAAAAAAAAAAAAAAAAAAAAAAAAAAAAAGACTGCACATAACACATAAAATATCTTTAATAGATAATACATGTTTCTGTCACAAATATATATATATATATATATATATATATATACATGCTAGCTGTAGTAAATATCTACCTATCCATAGAAATTTAAATATCTTTTGATAAATTTTGAGATATTATTTTTCTAAATGAGCCATCCACTTGATAGATGGCAAATGAGACAACTGATCTCTTGTTTTAGATATCCAATGGGTATCTTCTAAGGACTGCAAGAAGCCATCTCTCCAGACAGCTAAATACTTGAGTTATGTCTATCACCAACTCTGGAAGAATGAGTCAGAATGAAGTCCACACCAGCTGCCAGTAGTCACCATTGCAAAGTTCTCAAGGTCAGAGTAGAGAAGAGAAACATCAGTCAGTAAGCATGAGGACTTCGCGTAGAAACTACACTAAGGTCATCTTCCCTGGGTAATTGCTCAGCTGAAAACTACAGCTGTCATTTGCTCAGGGTTATTGGCATGGTTCTGTCATCTTCTCTAATAGTCCTTTCCTCCGGGGGAGCCTCAGAGGTGACCTCTGCTAAATCATAGTAGCTGTGGTAGAGAATGCAGCTCTTGGACAGCTGCCAAGAAACAGAGAACTGCCATCTGCAAACCAGCCTTCATCACTCCCAGCATTTGTGCAAGCATCCCCTACAGCTCTGCTTTTGATGCATCCACACGATCCTCTGCCTGCTTCTTCCTAAGTCTTTAGATCCTTGCACCTAGCAACCTGCATTTGAAGTGCTTAGCTACATGAACCTCAATGACTAATCCAAGAATCCCAAGACTCAAGAAGCGCAAGTCTCACAGCTGTTGATGTCTGAGCCATTGCTTTCCTTGTCCTTGATTGTGCGTTACTCACTGCCCCCTAGTGGCCTGTCCTTGCCTGTTTTCTATTGAGGTACATCATGGACACAGTATAACCTTTGGCTATGACTTCTGTGTCTTACTTTTGATGTATTTTAAGCAATCCCTAAATGAAAGTCTGAACATTTCTACCTGACATAGTTAGAATGGTGTGTGTCTTATAGAAGACCACATTACATGGTAGACTTCTTTAAAGAAAAATCTGGTAAAAGCATTTATTGCTCTGCTAAACAACCTCAAGACTGTCACTGAAACAAATTTCACAACTATCATGTTTTCTATCAGAATTTTATTATAAAATATTTCTGGTTGTTGAGAGGTGTTTAAATATGGCATCAATTTTTTTGTTTAACATCTAGTAACAGTAATTAATCTCTACTAGTCACTTCCTCATCAATAGCCTGTCATTATTTCAATGCTGTTATGCTTTTGCATTGCTAGTGAAATTTCTGTGTCATATTAAACATTTGTCAAAGAAACACAGTGATTATAATGATGACACCTCAGTGTCATAATTTTAACTATAAAATAGCAATCTGTGAGAAAAAGCATTGAGGAATATGAAAAGTCAGGTATTGCACCCTATCCATGTACTAACAACCTATCACATTTTCATGAAAAATAGCAACAGATACAAGATATTGAGGTCACAAAAACTTATTGTTTGTGGCAATAGCAGTGTTATGTTTAATGTCTAGTTGTTCCCCCAAAGTCTCATGCAATCATGGGGCAGGGACTACTATAGATTGCGGTTTGACTCATGAGTCACTGGGATTATTTGTTTTAGTACTGATGTGATTATGGGTCTGAATGCTGCTGGGAATTATAGGTGAGGCCTGAGGCAGATAGGCTGTGGCAGAGAGCCTGATGTAACTTAAAGAGAGACAGACAGCCTAGTCCTGTTGCTCTGCTACCCTGATTAATTGGTTGCCTCTGTCACCATTTTGTTGCTGTTCTACTGACATGAACTGGATGCTCTTTGCTTTGTTCCACTCAGCCTTGGGCCAGATGATTATGGACTGAAACCTCCACAAACTGTGAACTAAATAAACCTTTCCTTCCTTCATTTTGAGTGTCAGTATTTGTCCCAGCAATGAGAGAAAAATAACTAAGACAAGTGGGAGCCAGGATACTTATATTTGTACAAATTCTCTAAATTCCAGTTCCAAAAAGATGGAGTGATTCCTGGACACAGGAAATTATTTATAGAAGAAGAACCCTGAACTTAGGAAGCTTGGATAAGGGATATGAAAATGGAAATTAACTTCCTTGACATTTTCCCCAGAAACAAACACTGTAACTACTTTCCAAGGACATATGCTATGCAAAAGTGTTTTCAAAGATCACCTAGAGCAAAGGAAATTAGTCATTCTGCTCTCAACATATGTGGAAATGTGATCCTCAGGGAAGTTCAGTCCATTGTCTCTACACCATACTGCTCCTAGAGAGCTTTCTTATGCGTGTTCCACTCTGCTAATCACTCAGTCTGCCAAACAGACAGCATTCAAGTAAGCCTTCTCTGAACAGGATTCTAGTCACCATGTTATGGGTCCAGACTGATTCGCTTAAATCAGCAAAGTCACCCATAGTGAGTGTAATTCAAAGGCATCCTATAGGTATCACCCTCTCTTTATAACCTTTCACTACCTGAAGGATTTCCTTTCAAATTTGCAGATAATATATATATTATATGCATGCAAATAATAAATATATATAGATAGATAGATATAGATAATATCTGATACATACAACAAATGTACATTAGACTGACTCAAAGGGCTTCTTTCATAAGATCATATTATCTTCCCTTCCTCACTATGATCTCTTCTAAAATAAGTTCATGGAATTGGGGAAATTGTAAGCATTCTCTTATCTTGCTCCACTGTACTGAGCAGGCAGTTAATGTGGGTATCTGCATCTGAATAATAATAAAGTATTGTGTCAGTCCTTTCCCGTATGTCCCTAGCATATCTGAAAGAGTACATGCATACTTTGCTTCCCTTGGCCAGAAATCTACGCTGAACATATTCTATACTGGCTTCGAGACCCATAGAAAAAATTGTAGTATTGTTTTGGTTTTGAAATAGGGCATAAACATCTCCATTAGTAAGATAACATCTGTAGCATCCAGGGTTCCATCCTTGGCCTATGGGGCATCCTTGGCTCCACCCTTGGGGCATGCTGAGTTAGCAATTGAGACTGGGCGTGGGGGCATACCTGTAATCCCAGCGCTTGGGAGGCTGTAAAAGGGGAATCACTACAAGTCCAGTGTATGTAATGAGGCCCTGAACACCTTGCAAGCCCTGTCCTAAATACACAAGGAAAATTATTTTGAAAATGAAGACAACGTTTCCTCTTTACTAATTCAGCTTCAACATGAATGCTACTGAACTTTTCTAAGGTGGTAGGACTGACCATAAGAATTCCTGTAGAATTCACAGATTCCCTTTCTCATTCTAGAGAGAATCATCTTTCATCCTGTAAAGTCCACCAGAGAAAGTTAATGTTGCCTGCACGTAGAATCCCCTGGGAGCTTCACAACTTCAGAAAACATTGCCTGAGAATATGAGCTTCCTCTGAGTACCCACAACCTGTACAAGGGGTTTCTGCTTTCCTCTTTCATCTTCACCACCAGATTGATCTAGGATGGTCAGAGGCTGAGCTGATGATGCCTCAAGAGTTCCCTTTCCTCTTCACAGAGAGGAGAACCCCGTTTCCTCATCCTTCCAGAGAACCTGCTAAAGTTCTTCCAATTTCACTAGTTGATGCTAGCAGTGAATTTTCTGTATTCCATGATTTTGGAGGTATATACTTATGTGATTATTGTCCAAATTAGAACTGTACCCTCTCCAACCATGTGTCATTTTCTGAAATCCATTTGAACCTATTTCCCAGAAATCAGTTTTCAATATCCTCCTCTCTTTTTCCTTGTTAGTGAGCACTGAAGCAGAAGATCATACATTGTATCAACATAGTGGACATTTTCACTATAAACACCAATGATCAAATTCTATTAACTGATGGACAAGTGTCTTCTTTCTTCTAAAAAACAAAATCTATGGTTTTGGCAACATTTCATCATTGCAGTATAGGGAAGATGAGAACATAGTGGGTGTGTGAGGAAGGGGGAAGATTCTTATGACTATTTACTGCATTTAATCTATTTTGTGATTGAAAAGGGGGTGGTTGAACATTTTAATAAATTTCACATTGAAATGACTAGCTACTTTTTTCTGATTTGGATGTTAAGCTAGCAATTTCTACTTCCTTTATGTGTTTAAAACAGATAAGTCAAAAGAAAGCCACTATTTGGCAAGCAGCAGTTATATGTGCTGCAATAACCATTGTGATGCTAGTAAATATTTCATTTATTCCTCTGTATGAATGGCCAGCATGAGTGATGTCAGTTCATTTACACTCATGGCTAATGTTGAGCTACTCCAGGAAAGACATTAATTCTTTATCACAACATAGTTCCCTCATTATCATAGTTATGGTCCATTCCATATTCATAATACTTACTGATATAGGATTTTTTATTCTTTTTAAGAGTCATTTGCTACATATTCAGGTTTGTTTTGTTTTTGAGACAGGATCTCACTGTTCAGTTCAGGCTGGCCTTGAGCTCACTTTTGTAGCCCAGGCTGGTCTTGAAGTCGCACTGATCCTCCTGCCTCAGCCTCCCAAATGTCGGAATTACATGCATGCACTACCACACCTGGCTATATGTTTCGTTTTATATACCTATTTAAAGTAAAAAATTATCGTACTATTTTATAGCACTTTATAAAACAGACTTTTCAGGATGACTCTGCGCTCCAAAGATAACAGGTGAACAAATCTCTTCATCATATAAAAAGGCAGCCTCTACATACAGACACCCATGCAGATATTCAGAGTAATGCATTGCTAATAATTCTCCTGAATTAAATCCTAAAATTCTTTCTGGAGGTGTTAGTGAAAAAAACAAATGAGAAGTTTTTAAATATGAGAAAACTTGTAAAAAGTGAAAATCCTTTAACTCAGAGAAAAGTACTCCATCGGAATCTAGGTATGAGCTAAGATCTATGGAAATGGTCAGAAGAAAGCTCGGAATGACTGAAATGTTACGTTTTTCCTTTAACAGAAGAAGAGCAATTATCTTTTATAGAGGGCTATAGAGTAGTGTTACAGTGGAAGCAAGCACTTTAGCCAGTGAGAATCTTCATTTGGCCTTGAGTGCAGTTCCATCTGGCAAGATAAAGGTTTGTCAGGGCCAAGTGCCTGGGCAGCACCTATTGATTATAGTTGGCTCGCTGGGTTGCTGACAGATCATAACATTACTATTTTGATCTCCTGTTGTAATAATAATAAAAAACCCATAAAATGATATGTTGTAAAGTGTTATTTCTTGCCATAACTTCATTCTCTTTCTAGAGCTCCAGCCTATAAACAGGGCAGGAGAGAGGTTTGGATACATCAGGAAATAATTGAACAAACATTTTCCGTGAGCAAGCAGGCACTCAACATTCTTCTCCAGCTATAAATTATCAAAAATACCCAGGACTATGGTGACAAACAGGACGATAGTTGTGTTTACTAGATTTGTAGAATTATTTTGTGTTGTCTAGATTTATATAAGTCTTCAATTTTCTTGAGAAAAAGCGCTCAAAGAAATATAGGACATGATAAAATCTAGTATAGGAAACAGGCTGAGTTGAGCATCTAGATCTAAATGGACCCATTAGAAACACTAAGATTGGACAGGAGAGATAGGACTAAGTGCCTTCTTAAGCAAGCACAGGGACTGGGGTTCAATCCCAGGCACTGCATGCCATGCTGGTCCCACCCTGTAGTGAGACCCTGTATCAAATTTTTAAAAAAAGAAACACTGAGAAATTCTAAACTAAATTCAGACAAACTAACAATCCATAATTAATTAGTCTCAGCAGCCATTTACCACACTATTGTCTACATGAAAGTCTTAAATTCTACCGTACAAAACATTTAAAATAAAATAAGCAAAATTCAAATGTGTAAACTTCACAGAGAAAAGTAGTGACTAAGGTCTTCCAAACACTGTTTCAGTAAATATTTATAAAAGTTGCATTTGTAGCAATACAAGCACAAATAATGATACACTAACTTCAATAATATTATCCATCAGAAACAAAAATTGTATATATATATATATATATATATATATATATATATATATATATATGGTAAAAGAGAAGACATACAAAAAATAATTTAAAGGGATGAGAACTGACAACTAGTTATGCAGAAATGAAGGGTTCTTTGCTTTTTCTTGTAGTCTCACCTGAGCTGAAGGTAATATCTGAGTAAACACAGGCAGTGTGTAAAAATTCTAAGCAGCAAAAGGAATACAGCAATGTAATTGAGGTATTTACTGACAACATTGAATAGAGTCCTCATAAAGATCACCTGAGGAATTCATGTTTGGAAATATATTTTTGAGTCACAGTTTGGCTAACCGTCACTACTAACTTAGGGAATCTTGATTTTCTTCTGTGGGCAACGGTATTCACAAGAACCATAACCAAGGCAAAGCCATTACTAGAAATATATTTTATCATTAATCTTACCTCAGAGAATGTAATATAGATATACAATTTATGAAGGTACTTTTTAGTAGTTTAAGTCTCTGTAAATAAGACAATATGGTATCATAAATAGATGAACTTCATGGAAGAAGGAACTAAGTTTGGAGGACATGCTGTGTATAAATTTTTAATTTGTGGTCTAAGAGGGCCCCACTTAGTGATCTTGAAAGAAACTGCAAATGCAGAAACAGGACTTGGGAGACAACACCAGTCTATAGTTACAGATACAAGAAAATTTATAGATTACAAACTTAAGATATATAAATGTATTCAGATATGTATTCAGAATATATGTATGTTGTATTCAAATACAATACATACAAATACATGTATTCAGAATAGCAAGGTTAAGACATACTTATACTTTGGAGGCTAGAAGAAAAAAGAACAGTGTACACAAGTCAGGTACAGATGTTAATGCATCTAATGTCTTCAGATTAGAGCCCTGCTACTTTTGAAGGTAAACAAAGTGGAAAACAGAGATGAAGGATCTTGATGTAAAATAAAGAGTAGAATTAGAAGTATGTTTATGGAACCAAATTCACACTGGATGCAGATAATTTATCATTAACAACCTTTAATATGACAAATTAAAATATTAGTGATAATAGAAACTAGGTTTTTAAAAACAAATGAAAAAGAGAAAATCTTTAAGACATTAAGTCTAGCAATGACCTTTGAAGATGTAAATTTAAAAATTCAAACCACAAATTAGAAATCGATAGTGATGTTCATAAAATTGAAAATAGCCATTTTCCAAAACTTATTATTAAATTAATAAAGAAGACTGGGGGCTGGGGAGATAGCTCCGAGGCACAAGTGCCTGCTGGGCAAGTGCAAGGTCGTGAGTTCGAACCCTGGTCCCACAAAAAAAAAAAATAAATAAATAAATAAATAAATAAAGAAGACTGATCAAAAATATTTGAAATTTATGGGGGCTGGGAGATAGCTCAATACATTAAGCACTTGCCTGGCAAGTGCGAGGTCCTCAGTTTAATCCCTGATACTGAAAAAAAATATATCTGAAACTCATAAATAATAAAAGAATTACTTCTAATGTACATAATGAAATTTGTAAATTCAACAATGAAACATCAAACCAGCAGATACAAGACAACAAACATAAAAGCAAAATCTTGTCCCTCACTAAAGAGGGCTGGCAATAACAATGAATATCTCAGTACCATCATCACATATAAACCCAAACCACAATCAAACACAAATGTACACTTTACAAAATGAGTGCAATTTAAAAAGTTTAATTATTCAATACTTTTTTGGAAAAAATGAAGGAATTGAAATTTCATACACTTCTGTTGGAATTATTTAAAGATGCTGGCTCTTATCAAACCAGTTGACAGTTCTTAAAACATTTAAACATTGACCTAACATGTAATTGAGTTATTCCACCATTTATCTTTAGAAAAATTTGTACAAAAATATTTCTAGTATTTGGAGTTCTATTTCCCCAATTTTGCACAACTGAAATGATCATTCACCAGTGAAAGAATAAACGATCATTTTGTGGACTTCTTATGTCTAGGTAATAGAATGTTTCATAAAAATATTACCTATTAATACCTATGATTATGTACATAAAGCTTAAAGTAAGTACACTGAGAAGAAAAAGCCAGAAAATGTACAAATTGTATATTTCTTTTGCACATCTGTGTAAGATGTGAGAAAACAAAAAACTGATCCAAAATGACAGAGATCGGTCTTAGGTGGCTGCAGCACTATAGGTGGGGTCAGATAGAGAGGTCAGTCATGAAGAGGACAAGCAAAGATTTCAGGGATTATGAATTTTTTACATTGTTTTTGGAACATATATGTTAAATTTATTAAAGTGCACCTCTCAAATATCTCATTTTTCTAATGAGATATTATGAAAGGGGCCTCCATGGCCCCTAGCAACTTCTAATCTATTTTTCACATATATAGTTCAATTAATTTAGTAACATACACGTAATACCAACCTCATACCCAACTGTGATTCCTGCAGCAGCCCCACGATCTGACTTCTGCCTGTTTCTGCCATTGTCCAGAGGCACCCTTCACTCAGCGATCAGCTCAGTGATGCAACCAGAGAGCAATCATAGACTCCAAAGAAGCCACACCCAACAACACCTGGAAACCGACTTGCCATCTACTGATCTGGCTGAAGATCCAGCACTAATAGAGACATCTGGCTCTGCCCTCACGCAGCCATGAACCTCTAGACAGCCCCGTGGACTGAGCACTCTGCAAGAGGAAGTCTCAACCCAAAGTAGGAAGTGATGACTGAGACCTATGATATCCAAAGGATGCTGAACAGGTTGAACATTAACAGATGTTTACCAAAACCAATGAAAATAAAATTCACAGAAGTTAAAGAAAAGTTGGAAAACAGCAAAATAAGATTGACTCATACAGCCAAGCCTATGTAATACTATCAGAAGATTTTTCAGTAGAAGTTTTCAGAGCAGGGGAACACAAAATGACATATTCAAAGTGTCTAAGAAAACAGAAAAATGACCAAAGAAGAATATTGCTAACAGTAAAGTGTGCCACAGAGACAGAGCGGGGATGAAGACTTTCTCAGGCAAACAGCTTGAGGCAAATCATCCACAGTTAGATTTGCCTTATAGCAAATGGGCAGGGAAGTCTTCAAGTGGGTAGGAAAAACATTATCAGAAGAAACACTTAAGATTAACAGATAAGAAACAGGGTAGGGAGAAAACATGCAAATATGTACATAGGAGGACTGAGGTGATTGTACTAAAAATTTTTATCAGTTTTTTTTTTAAATGGCAGTTAATGTGTAGAATTTTCACCTTGACTAACTCTATATGCTGATATCTGAAATTTAAGCAACTATGTCAGACACAACAATGTGTGATACAAAAACCAAGCTTGAATATCTGTCATCCTGATTTTCTCAATATGTACCATTTCTAATGTCACATTAATTATTACTATGCTCTCTTTAAAATAATTTTTAGAATGTTTAAAAAAAGAAAATAGACAAGAAAAAATTTCAGTTTCCTTAAAAGCAAGCAGTAATATGCAATCATATATCCAGTCTTTCATAACTATATCTGTCAATCTTAGCAACAGATTTGAAGATAAAAGTAGACAATGATCAACCATTGTTGATCATCTATTCTTGTTTTGAAAATCTGTAGCATATGTATTGTCATATGTTACCGTGTTTCTGTCTTTGTTTCTGATTTTTGTTCTTGCTTTTGCTTTTACTTTTCAAAATTAAATTAAATTAAATTAAATTAAATTAAAAAGAGATCTTTCTCAAATATTAAAGGAAACAACCTGGGAAGGAATGAACAAATAAGCTTGAAACAGAGAGCCACATGTTGACAGATACTGTGAAAGCATGTTCAATGTCTTTAATAATCAGGAATATGCTAATGAAGACCATGATAAAATATAATCTCACATGTGTTTTATGGCTATTCTCACAAGCTTTAGCCCTAAAAAGCAAGGGCATCTTACCACTTGTGATAATGTGTATGAACCTGAAGGATGTCACATTGGTTTAAATGAAGCAGAAAGACAAGTATTGCAGGATTTCACTTATATGTGAAGTCCAAGAGAGTGATTCTCAAAGAAGCAAAGATGAGGTGGTGATTGCCAGAGGCTAGAGGTTGAAAGAAATTGGGAGATGATGGTTAAAATTTTTAGACCTTATTTTCCACAGACTTCATTAAGGTTTGAAGGTCTAACATACAACATGATGATGATAGTTAACATTGTATTGTAAATTTGAGAACCAGAGTTCTCATAAAGAATAAAAAAAGAAAATTTATATGAGATGATAGAAATGTTAATGAATATGATCATACTATGATCATAGTAATTATTTCACTATGTATACCTAGACACCATATTTTTTGTAAATTATATGTATATATGATTATATATATATATATATATATATATACATATATATATATATATATATATTCACTTTGCATGTCAAGATGACCATGCACTCACTTTATAGCCTAGTAGCTAGGCTGGCCTCAAACTCATAGCAATGCTCCTATCTCAGCCTCCCTAGTACTGCGATTATAGGAAAGTGCAAACATAGTTTGCCTGTAATATACAATTTTAACAATTGTATCTCAAGCTAGAGAAAACTAAAAGTCTTTCAAATTTGAAAGTGTAGACATTTGGAAGTGGAAAAAAAAACTTATAAGACTGTAAAAATTTAAAGTATGTAATTCAAGTATTAAAGATGGAAAGGATTCCTCTAATCTTGATATCTTTAATCCAAGCATGAAAACTGTGTTAACATAAAATAGTGTTTTATTTTCTTGTCAAACAGTCATTTACTTGAGACAGAGTATAATAGTTGCTGAAATTACATTAGAAGCAGCACACATTTGAATGAGAGTAAGAGACTAGAAAAAATGCCATAGGATTGACTGGCAACAATTTTGTATATGCTTAGATTTCTAAATTTCTGTGTAAAAATGTGTAACTGCTTTTATCACATTCTATAGAGATTTATTAGAATATCAATGATTGATGGAAAATATCAATTCCAAGTTAAGTTTTAGATGTTTTATACTCAGAAAGACAGTGATGTTAAGCTCAAGTACCTATGTTATAGAGTAATAGTATCACTAAGCTTTTCTTTCAGAAAGTTCAGAATATAAGTTTACAGACCAAAATATAGAGGAAAAAAAGGGCTACAAGGATAGCTAATATTTTGGCCCTATCCCTTCAAGATTAGTGAGGACTCAAGACATAAGAGTACCTGTGCTGTAACATCCTATGACCCAGTGGTTTCCCAAATTTTCTGTTCAAGGAGGTTATGGGGCTACAGAAAAAGGGATTGAAGATGTATAGTGTGCCTAAGGAGAGTCACCTAGAGAGAAAACATTCTCTCAGGCTTTCACACAGAGCAAACTGGTCAAGCAATGGCTGTGACTCATCCAGAGGGCTAACACTGACAACAGCTCTACGAAGTACTGTACATGGTTTCAAAGTAAATCCTGAAGTGATTTCATTCACCTTGGGAGATACAAATGTTCTGTGTTTTGTTTGTTACACAGATATTTCTTTAACTTGCCCTTAACCACCCAGCAGAAAGGTTTAATGATGAGGCATAAAACGTAAAGCTATATTCATATGCTGAGCTGTAAAAGGCTTAAATCAATAGCTTGCAACATTGCCAGTTTTGCAAATAACCCACTGCAACTATGGAATATTGGACTATGTATACAACTACTTTCTCTTAATTCAGTGTGAAGAAATTTGGTTATACCAATAATGATTAGAAAAATTATCAAGTCTATACATTGTGCTCTGTATATCTACTAGGAAGACAACAATATGCATTGTATCAGTTATTGGCAATGTACTACTAACGTGTTTTGAAACTGTCATATTGTTACTTCTTATTAAAAGTAATAAAATAGTGTTTGTAAAGGGCTGGGAAGATAGCTCACAGGCACAAGTACCTGCCTGGCAAGTGCTAGGACCTGAGTTTGATCCCCATTCCCCTCCTCATCCCCCCTCCCAAATTGTGTTTCTAATATCTGAAAAAAATGTATTCTGTGAAAGAATGAACAAAAGGAGCAAGTTTTATTCAAATAATTTATGAGCTACAGATTAAAACCTTCATTATGCTCTAATACAATGCATTCCTGGGGCTGGGGACATAGCTATATTGCACAAGTGCCTGCCTGGCAGGTGCAGCTTGAACCCTAGTCACACACACACACACACACACACACACACACACACACACACACACAAAGATGCATTCCTGCCTGACACCATGTGGTAGCTGATTGTGTCAATTTGAGCAAGATAAGCTCTACTAAATTTGATCCGTAACTCCATACCTTATATATGGAAGAGATCACCCTAGGTCAGCTTGCCTGCTGGGTCATATCCGGGGAAATGAGGAAGGACAGGTCTGCTTCTGTTTCTTTAGAGGAGTTCCAATTTTCACCTTCATCTTTGGCCTCGTCTTCTGATTTTCAGCACAGACTCCTCAGCTTCCAGCGCAGGTCCTACAGCCTTCCAGCATAGACTTCATCATTCATCCCATAGAGTTTTCAGCTCTTCTCCCAGCCCCATTAGCCTCCTGAAACAGACTCAGATAGGACACCACAGTGAGCTCCAGACCTTTGACTCTGCATGCTTCCAGATCTGACTCCGTGGGAGGTCACTGCAAGCCAATCATGTATATTCTTATGTATCTATATATCTTTTATATCTGTTTTCCTAGGAAATGCTGACTGATACCCATCTTTATCGTTTTCCCCAAACTCCATATTGCTGATGTAGAGAATTAATTCTTTGGCTGGGTTCTAACTTAAGGATTGCTCTACACATGGTGTCCAACAGGAGTAGGCACACTTAACTCGTTCACTATGGTACAGACCTAGAATAAACAGACTTGAGATAGCTAGCATCTCTAAGCCAAACTAAGGTGACTATAATCAGAAATACTAGAATAGGCAGGAGAACAGCTTAGTAAGACATATGAAATCTCCTGAACTTACTCTTCGCCTCATGTTCTTTTATATTACCTATAAGTTGGCTTTTCCAGATGAAGGCAGATTATTAAAAAATGAAATAAAAGATATTATTGACTAAGGGCCCATTTTGATTTCATAAAGTTAATGAGATTTGTCATTTGATATATTAGACAGCAAACACTAAAGTCTACTGCTTCCTTTCATATTAATAACGGTGATCACATCTATTCAATGAGGGATGTTGCAAGGATTAAGTCACTTAATATGTGCAAGGTATGTAGGAACGCATCTGGTACACAATAAGGATGATAAGGTTTCAATAGAGGGTAGGCAATAGTGATGTAATAGTAGTTCTCTGTGTAATATATATGGGAAATAAGGTAGAATATCATTCCAGAGACTAGGAGAAAGAGAGAGAGAGAGAGAGAGAGAGAGAGAGAGAGAGAGAGAGAGAGAGAGAATACCAATTAATTTTATTAGATGGATTGAGGTAGACAGAGGTGGTTTGCAAAATATTTATAAAGGATGAGCTAATTAACTTGATATCTGAAGAGTAGATATAATTTTAAAATTACTCTTCAGAAAGGAACAGTAACACAAACAAAGAGATGGATATGGTGTCATTGAAGACATAAATCTGCAAACTGAAAGGGCAGAATAGAGACTTTAAATATTTTTCTTCATATCTGTATTTTAAATCTCTAGTTTTCTCATGTGAAGCAGTAAAATTTCCTTCCTAGAATTAGAAGCATCAAGTGACATTATATCCATAGCACATCTACAGCACTGTACATCAAAGAGAAGCACCAAAAAATGCCTGCTTCCCTTTTCTCCACATCTCTTCAGGGAAAAATATTCATGTTTATATAAAACACACAGAGAACAGGTATTACTGTGGACACCATGCTGATGTGCTGATGCTGTAGATGCTGGTTTCTTCCTTATATTGCAGAAGAGCGGAGATGACATACAGAGCATCAACACATAAACTTGATAAGCATTCAGCTGAATACGGCTGTACCTATTACCAGGGCTATGCAGCTGAGATGCTCAGGATTTCACAAGAGGACTCTGATGGCTGGATGCAGAGCACCCAGCCCCAGCGTGAGGCAGCAGCAGCAGTGACAGCATTCCTGAGGCTCAGCAGGCACAGGTCATTACAGAGGAATGGCCTCTGACCTAAAATACAGACACAATTTCAACATGTTTCGTAGGCCCCCAGAGACTGCATCATTTCATTTTCATATTTCTGATAGTAAAATGCATACTGCCTCATAGAGAAAATGATCCTTCACTTCAGGTTTTCTGTTCCCCTGGATTGGGGGAAACGACGTTTGTGGTTGTGTTCATGGAACACTAAACTAAAAGAAAGTGTTGTAATTTCAATTGAATGTTTAGCTGAAGGGAAATGGAATTTTGATTCAGTAGATTATTTAAATTCTCATGAAAATAATATAGGAGTCTTTGGATATGCTAATGTGTAAAACCTACACTGGGTCAATTGACACGAAGCAAAATAAGTTATTCTTAAAGAATTTTTTACATAAGTATAAATTGTCCAAGGGCACTCAAAGTACTCAAGCTTAAGAAAATCATTTTATTTTAATTTGTTTGCCTGTTCTCTCTCTCTCTCTCTCTCTCTCTCTCTCTCTCTCTCTCTCTCTCTCTCTCTCAATTTTGTACTGTCTAAGGCAGTTTAGAAGCTTCCTTTTGGAAGTACCGACATAGGAATCCAAACATATCTTTATATAAGTGAGGACATTCTGGTTTGTTAAAAAAAAAATCAAGAATAATAATTTTGGCCAGACAAGGGGCCGACGCCTATCGATAATCTCAGTGCCTACAGAAACTGACTTGGGAGGGCCCTAAGAAACTGAGATCTCAGCCTGTGCAATTTATAGACTTGCTGACCTTGTATGAAAATGAAAAGAATAAAATAACTAGAGATGTTCAATACCCAGGATGGAGAAAAGATTGTCCTCTGTTGATACTCACAAGTTTCTAATAGTCCTGTAAAATGCCATGTTGTCCAACTTGAGATGGCTTTATTTATTAGCTTTTGTTCATGTTGAGACATTGTAAGCAACCTACTTAGATAAAAACATCATAGGCAGTCAGACAGGGCTAGGCCCTCAGCAAGACAAGATACCTTACAACTGTGAGAAAGGCAGCTCTCTGTGGGCTAGACCTGAAGGCAAAATATTAAACAAATATACTTACAAATATACTTCCCTACAGAGGGAGATCAGGGATTGACAGTCTAAATAGTTATCAATCACCAATCACCTTGAAAAAAATTAAGAAGAGTCACTAACCAACCCTTACAGGAAAAGCCCCTGTTTGCTGTTCAGCCCAATTGCTGTGTGACTTGCTTCCTCATTTGATCCTGTTTCAATCAACCTGAGCAATTGTTCTTATAATATTATTGGTTGGCCATACTTTTGGCCCACCTTGTATGCAAGTTCCCAAGTTTTCTGGCTTAGATCCACTTCACCTCATGGTTTTGCTTTACAAAAATCCCTAGAAAGGGCAACTTCTTCAGCAACACACGTGGGACCCCTTTAGTCTCAGACAGAAACTTCTCCAAGAGATAAATTCTGCTTTTAGCTCCTGTGTTCCTTGAATTCATTTTTTTGGTTTTAGAAAACATGAACTCTTCCCAAGTATCTTTCACATTAGGAGTTTCATTCTCCTATGTTAGAGGTTATTATTATTATTATTATTATTTTTTTTTTTTTTGGTCTTTTTGAGACAGGGTCTTGCTATGCAGTTCAGGCTGGCCTTGAGCTCACTTTTATGTCCCAAGCTGGTCTTGAACTCACACCAAACCAGCTAGAGATCCATAATATTAACCAAGACCAATTTAGTTTTCTTAAACTTAAATATAGCATTTTCCAGAACAAAGCTTCCAATTGATTCTACTAATTGATTTATGAGTAAGATGTGCAAAGATTTTTCTGAATAATGGCATTGGAGGGGAAGGCCATTGTGGCTAAAATTCTTCAATGAAAGAAAACACTGAAATTTTGCCCACTATAGAATTTAAACTTTTTCTGCCACAGAGAATACAAAAATTTTCACTTTCTTTTGCAACACTTTTGCTTCTGAGAGTTACTTCTAAGAAATTTAGAATTTCTCTCCAAAGAGAGGACCACTTGTTCAAGGAAGTGTACTATAACTTTTAAGGACAATTTCAAGATAGGAATCTTTAGAAAGTCGGCACAAATTTGGATATGAGTAGAGTAAGGTCCTGGCCTTCAAAATTGTCTGTTTTGGTTGGCTGATATAGGCAGGGATATTAAAATTCAGAACCTCTTGTTTATGCATGGAAATAATCAATGGAAGGCTCTGGAGGAAGCAGCTGTTTTATAGGATGTGGGGGTTCTTTAATGAAGAGTTCTGATGCAACCTCACACAACAAGGAGGAAGTCTTTACACGCAGTCACAACTCTCTAGGGATATATAAAGGGCCGAGCCAGGCAAGGGGAGAACAAAGCTCCAGGCACACACTTCTTTCCTTCACCTGCAGCCTGCTCTCCAAACCTCACTATGTCTTGCCGCAACTCCTCTGGAAACTACAGCTCGGGATCTCCCAGAAATTCCTGCCACATCCCTCTCAACCCTGCTGTCGCCCTCTGCCCCACCAATGTAAACTGTGGGGAGGTCCTGTACTTACCCAGTAGCTGTCAAGACAGCACCTGGTTCACCGACTACTGCCAAGGGCCCTGTGAGGAATCATCCAGCTGCCAGCCCAACACGTGTGGCCCCAGCCATGGTGGAATGGCCTGCTGCTCTTCCATTGGTCACTATGTGACCAGACCATGTCACGGAGGCAATTTTCTTCCCTCTTCATCCTTGGTCTCCAGCTCCAGCATCCCAGTGTCCTACAGACCTCTGAGCTACGTGTCCAGCAGCTGTCGTCCACTGAGTCCCCTGGTCAACACTTTCCATCCTGCAGGCTCTGTGTCTAGTTGCTACCGACCCCTACCGTGCTTTTCCAGCCCTGGTCGACCAATAAGTGTCCTGCCCTATGGATGTCAACCTTCCACCTCTTTGGTGTACAGACCGCAAGCCGTTCATATTGTGACCAGTGGCCTCCGTCCACTGCAGCCTCTCTCTAGTGGCTGCCGACCTCTGACCCATGTGGCCAGCCCCTGCCATGCATCCTGCTCTCTACAGGGAGGCCAGTAACTTCTTCATCCAGTGAATACTTAGATTGAAGATCCAGAGGAAAGCTTCAAACTCCATAGACTTTTACTTCTTTCCTAGTACCAATTAGTTTTTCTTATTTTCTCTGTACCTGATCTAATGCAAGGTGTTCTGTGCACCTTTAATCTTGCTTTCATCTTTCAACGCTACAAAAATTTGTTGACAAATCTGTCAATATTGCTTGGTTATGGGAAGTAAGTACTTGACTCATGCTATAAATAAATGAAATTGAGTTAAATTTTGACTGAGCTTTTTTTTTAAATCATTATTTTCTTGTAACAGAGAAACAATCTAAACTGCTTGCAGAACTAAAGTGTAGAATAGGTGATACTAACCAAATGTCCTTATCTGACTTTAGAAGGTAGCTTGGTGGTTTTGACCTCTAGAGACTCTCGTCAGATGTGCATAAGAAATTCAGAAGTCCTTTGTGGAAGTTATGGTAAAAAGATAAGGTTACTCGTGATCTGACCACCTATTTCTTTTGGGCACGCATTCC